>PVKC010000477.1:0-11181 GCA_004027635.1 Crocidura indochinensis | reverse complement strand
GAAGGAGAAAGATAAGATAAAATAATATAAAAATAGAAAAGGAGACATCCACTTCAATATCTATACCAAAATAAAGATGTCAAAAAAACCAATCAATAAAAAAAAATCAATCAATAAATATATATGTGGAAAAATATTTCATAGACTAATTTTAGAAGATTTTTTTGGTAGTACTGAGAATGAACCCTTGCATTTCATTTGTGCAAGTCTGTGCTCTATTACTGAACTTCATCCCTGGTCATTTTTTTCTGTTCAAATTAACTGAAGAGAAAAGGTTTCAATGAGAAAAGGCATGGGTCTTTACTTGTCCGAGACTGTCTTCTGTCCCATGATGGATCCTAGGAGAGAGGAACACCCATGGAATGCTAGGTAAGTGAAAGTCAAAGCTTTCTTCCTTAGCTATGAAGAAATCTAATAATCAATCAACCTTGTCAAGCTCCTCCACTTCACAGTTGAGAAGACTGAGGCACCAGGGAAGCTCAGGTTTGCTCTTCTCAAATTATATTGTCTATACTTGTTGGCATTAGTTAAATGTGGCTATTATCGATTGAAATGAGCTAAAATTAAAATTCAGTCCTACCACTGCATTTTGACAAGTGCTGATGACTATTCTTTCACACAGTGCAGATAAAGAATATTTTTATCCTTTCAGAAAATTCTTTAGGTCAAGGATTCTCTTCTCAAGTCACAGCTAGTCAGTTGTGAAGAGAAGCCAAGTTTAGAACCTTCCTATTCTGCTGAGTTCTAAAATGTTCCTCAGGGTGGCTGCAGGGATTTGGAACAGGGATTTAGAGGTGCCCAGAATGATGCTTGATTTATCTGCCTGTGTACTTCGGTCTGGCTGACTCTATGCCTGAAGAAAGAGAATACACATTTAGGTTGAAGGAAGGAGGAATCTCTCCTGGGGCTGGAGAGAACAGGGCATAGTACATAGCATGATAGGATTAGCATCAAAGTGGGGATCAATAACCTGCTAAGGAGGAGGTTCCCTAACTCCTCAGTGCTGCAGAGACAACTGCATAATCAACATTCTTCTGGCTACATTTCAGGTCTGTCAGGAGGCCCCCATCCCTGCTTGGCTGCACTAGGGTGTCACCTCCCATCTTTGAGATGGATCCAGCTTCCCTCCCTTCATTGACCTCTTAGATCTGCTGGACACTAACTCCCTCCTGCCCACTTTCTCAGCCCACACTGCTGCTCTCTTATCTGCTATAACAGGGAGGGAGCCATTAGTAACCCTCCCTGATTCACTGCCAGGCGCCACCAAGGCTTCTATGGCTGTATGCCTACTGGGAAACATGAGTGTCAGAGGCCTGAGTCCTGGCTCCTAGCTTCAGCTCCAAATCCAGCCATGTATATGAAGTTGGCAGAATTGGTTCATCTCTTTGGACTTCACTATCTCCTTGACCAAATAAAAGGGTTATATATAGGTTAGTGTTTTTGAAAACTTGACATCAAATTCCTCAGAATTTTATTATAATGTAGATCCTGATTCTTCTGCTCTGCTCTGTAAGAATTCATGCTATTCTAGGTAACTTTCTGTGTGGTCACGTCTCAGAAATGAATTCTCCAGTATGGTAGCCACAAGCCATCATGACTATTGAGAACTTAAATATGGCCAGTAAGTCAGAGAAACTCATTTATAAATTTTATTTAATTTTACTTATTTAAATTTCAGTATTAGCAAGTGTCTACTATTCTGTTCAAGACAGAGAATTATATGGATAAAACTGTATAGTTTCATAAATGCCAATTCTTTTTTGGTTTTTCGGACCACACCCATTTGATGCTCAGGGATTACTCCTGGCTAAGCACTCAGAAATTGCCCCTGGCTTGGGGAGACCATATGGAATGCCAGCGGATCGAACCACGGTCCTTCTTTGGCTAGCACTTGCAAAGCAGACAACCTTACCTCTAGCGCCACCTCACCAGCCCCATAAATGCCAAATTTTAAGAGGGAAGAGAATTAAGAAAATTTAAAGGGAAAATTTCAATAGTGTCTTTTAATATAATAAAGGAAATATTTACTTTCTATTATAAAATATATTATGGTTACTGATTAAGAGTCTGCATTAATAAGTAAAATCCTAATAAAATTTATATAGATGTGAAAAAATGCTTAATCATATAAAACATCCAATATAAAGGAGACATTAATTTGTTCTTAAAAGTTTATAAAATCCCTTAGCAAGTTAGAAATAAACATACCTTCCTTAATCTGGTATTGGGCAATCATAACAATGTACATGAGTACCATACTCAATGCCATCTACTGGGAAATTAGTCCTGTCCTCTAAAGAAACACTTTTAATGCTTTTTGAAAGACTGGTTTCAATACTATGAATTCCTTAAGCTGTTTTCTCTTTATAAAACTGTACAGTTCCTTCAAATCTAAGTGATAATTTAACTGGATGAGATTTTCTTACTGAGATAATTTTTCTTTTTTTTAATATATAATTTTTATTTTCACCATATTGGTTTACATAACTTCCACAATAATATTTTAGGTACATATTAACATTGAATCAGGGGAGTTCCCGTCACCAAGTTTGTCCTCCCCCTCCCCCCATTCCCTTCCTGCTTCCCATATCTCCCACCCTCACTCCTGGGCCGCCAGAACAGGTGGTCCCCTCTGTGTTCAGTTTACTACTTATTGATCATATATCTGTTTGGTCCTGGTATCCTCCTTTATTTCCCCCTCTATTTGAGAGTCGGAACTAGATAGTTCAAGTTATATGGTTTTGTTTAAAGAAAAGAACAACAAAAAAGTGGGGTAAAATCAGATAAGTCGAAAGTGGGTGTAGTTCTTCAGCTCTCAACCTCGGTTTGAGAGAGGACAGGAAAAAAGAAATTGAAGTACCACAACAATACAAGAAGAAATATCAAATAAAATATCTAGTAAGCACTACAGCACTAAAGGCAAGCACCACATAATAGTTTTGGTCCTGCAATAAGAACATGCAAGACCACAAAAATAAAGAGAAAGATAAAATAACATTAGATGAAATTGGAGATATCAACTTCCATATCTACACCGAAACACAGAAATAAAAAAAGATAGAATAAATAAATAGATAAAAAAGAAGAAAGGGAAAAAAGAAGAGAAAGGGAAAAAAAGAAAAAAGAAAAAAACAGGGAAATTTTTTTTCCCTCCCAGCATAGACATTGTAAATGTTGGGGGTATTAGGGAGGGAATTCCCTCGGCCCAGGATATACAGGGTTTCTCCCCACTTGAAGTATGCTGTCATGGGACTGTCTGTAGACTCTTTGTTAGTTCATTTACTCTCCCCTTGGTGCTATTGTGGTGTATGGATGACTACTGCTTTGTCATGGGTGATAAAATCAGCCCTACTGAAGTATTTTTGTACTATAACTCATTATCTCTACTGGCTCACAGAGTCTCAGTTGATAGATCTTGAATCTTCTGGGCTTTCCTGTGTATGTAAGTTCCTTTTTTGATCTTGCTGCTTTCAATATTCTGTCTTCCTTTTTGTCATTCTGAGCACAATGTGTCTCACTTTTTATCAGTTAAGCCTATTTTGGGCTTCTTGTATTTATTTATCTGTCTTCTTCATTTTTGGGGAGTTCTTTTTTTTTTCTTTTTTTTTTTGGTTTTTGGGCCACACCCGGTGACGCTCAGGGGTTACTCCTGGCTATTCGCTCAGAAGTCGCTCCTGGCAGACACGGGGGACCTTATGGGGAACCGGGGGATCGAACCGCGGTCTGTCCTAAGTTAGCGCAGGCACCTTACCTCCAGCGCTACCGCCCGGCCCCCATCTGGGGAGTTCTTAACTATGATTTCTTAACTATTTGTTTTCCATCAAATTATCTTCTCTGTTCTTCAGGGACTCCATTGATTCTTACTGTATTTTCTGGTGTATAAGACGACTTTTGAAACAAAAAGAGTCAACCAAAAATCAGGGGTCGTCTTATACGCCAAGTATATCCCGAAAAATATTTCTATATGCCGTTAAGCGAAAATCATCTGAATATTACCACGAAACGAATTTTCCAACTTGATCCTGCACCAATCACTGCATGGCTGCTCGGACTGCCTCTCTAACTCAGCCAATCCAAGTAGGCTTTTTATATGCAGATTATACAATGTTCTGTACCCGAATCTACACTTTAAAAAGCCTGCTCAGATTGGCCAGAGTCAGAGAGGAAGTCTAAAATTAGGGGGTCGTCAGAAAATGCGGTATATTGTTTCTCTTGAGTTCACTCATAGTTCTCTGATGTGCTGTTCATTTCCTTTTAGAATTTTCCCCAACTTCTTATTTTCTAAAGAATTCTTCCATCACATCTTGGAACTTCTTGATCATTTATTTCCTCAGCTATTGTTATTCTGTCACTCAGAGTTTTTAATGAGTTTTTAAAAAAAAATATATATATATATATATCACCTACTGTACTCTTCAATTCTGTCATTTCAACTTATAGTTTTCTCATTTTGGCTTTCATGCTTTTTTTGTGCTATGCTGACTACCTGTGTCATTATTATCTTTGTGCTCATTAAACATTCTCACCATGGTATCACTAAAGTAGTTGTTCTGAGGTTTTATAGATCTGGTTGGTGCTTGCCATCCTGTTATTCTTTTCACTTACTTAACATGGAGGACTTCTCCATTAGTTTTTTAGTGATCCCCATTCTGATCGTGAGGTTTTATAGTTAGATGTCTTGGGAGACTCAATATTTGGGTTTGGAATTGTTCTTTTTCTTCTATGCTCATTTTTATCTAGTGACATGAAGCAAAACAGGAAGGGTGAAGCAGCAAACAGAGCTTCAGAAACTGTGGCATGAACATGTTTTTATGGCGAAGGTTGTGTGTGGAAGCTGCTGAGCCTCACTTAGCCAGAAGGAAGGAGATCTGCCTCCAATGGGATCCATGATCTCAGACAAAGCAAACCTCACCTGGAAGACTAAAATAGCAAGCAAACCTTCAGGAACATTTTTATCTTTCTATACTCTACCACTCAGCAATATGTCCACATGGAATCACTAGATATCAGGGTGACTCAGTTCTCTTGTTTCTGTCCCTAGGGAAAATTTGGCCCCCAAGGGAAATGTTATAAGAAAAGTTATAATTTATCCATATTTTCTAAAAACTGGCTCTGAAACAATTTCCTTTTCAAATACCCTTGGAAGTTAATTAATTCCCTGAAAAACAATTATTAAAATGCCAATTGACCAAATTATTAATTTCCCTGTAGAGTAATGTGCCAAATTTACTAAATTTGATACTTTGTAACGTCTTACTAGGATTTTACATTATTTAACAGGAAAGGTTTAAATTTAATATGAAAATCTAATTTTGTTCTGGATATAGATATAGCAAATCTTTTAACATTAGCAACAGTATTTCAGAATTTCACCTATGAATTTTCTAATCGATGCCATTTATGTATGACTACTTAAGCTTGTAGCTACTTGATTCTCTTATATATTTCAGTATATAAAATTTAATCTAACCTAATTTAAAGCTCATAAACACTGTCTTTTTTCAAATTTAAATTGAAATAAAATTCATTTCCTATGTATTGATTATTTAGTTTAAATCTGTATATAATTTAGAAGTTAGAAATGACTAAGAAAAATCTCATTATGTTGATGTGTTGTATCCAGTAAGAAAAAATTGAGATCTGTTGATTTCATAGTTATTATCAGAAATAATCTACATTTTTGGGGGGGGGCGGGGGGAGGGAGTCACATCCATCAGCGCTCAACTCCTGACTTTGTACTCAGAAATCACTCCTGGCAGACTTAGGGGACCGTATGGGATGCTGGGATTCGAACCACTGTCTGTACTATGTTGTTTACATGCAAGACAAAACTTTACCACTGTGCTATCACTCCGAGACCAATAATCTACATTTTTGACAAAGGTAAGTCAGATGTTGGTTCATCAGCTAGGAGCAAAATATTTTTAATATCAATTTTGTTTTTCCCCAATCTTGTTTTATTTTAAATATGTATCAGATAGTCAATCTATGTTAATTTATTATTTATGGCCAGTAGTAATCATAAATTAAAATGAAAAATGATTGTTTCTGCTGCTTCCAAGTTGATTCTTCCTTTACTACACTTGGTTTTTAATACATGACTTCTGTCATTTAGGGCAAATCCCCATGGCTGGTAGGTTCTTGCTCAGTGATACAACAACATTATAGGACAGAGCTAGCTTTATGAAAGACAAACTTTCATAGAATGGACAGATTTGAATGGAAGAAACCAGTACCATCCATAAAGGTGGCAAGGTGGGTTCCTAGGGATGGTCTTTGATTTTAATAAATGTAGCCACCATGATTTATAGTTTTACAATACTGCCAATAGTAGGGATTTTGGTTTTAGTTTTTGGGCTACACCCAATGGTGGTCAGGGTTTACTCCTGGTTCTGCACTTAGAAATCGCTCCTGGCAGGCTTGGGGGACCATATGAAATGCCAGAGATAGAAACCACATCCGTCCAGGGTCGGCTGCATGCAAGGCAAATGCCTTATCACTGAGCTATCACTCTGGCCCCAATAGTAGTGTTTTATGTACACAATATTTCAACACCAGATCCTCCACTGTAGTATCTGTTTTTCTCTATCATTGTCCAAGAGTCCTCCCTCATCTCCCTCCCTTTCACCATTTCTATCCTACTTTTCCATCTCACTTCTCTGTTAAGTTCTATTCTATAGAACAGTTCTTAGATTTTTGGGGGGTTTTTTTTTGACCATTTATTGTTCTCTTATTATGGTTCTTTTTATTTCACATATGAGAGAAAACATTCTGTATCTGTCTCTTTCCATCTGAATGACTTCTTTCAATGTGATAATGTCCAGTTTCATTCATGTAGCAGAAAATGGAATGATTTTATCTTTTCTTGTAGCTGAATAGTATTTTACCATGTCTATATAATCACAGTTTCTCTTGTATATGTTCCATCTGGGGGGAAATCTAGGTGATAATTCAGGGGTGTGGTTTGGTGTCTCTTTTTTTTTTTTTTTTTTTTTTTTGGTTTTTGGGTCACACCCGGCAGTGCTCGGAGGTTACTACTGGCTCCATGCTCAGAAATTGCTCCTGGCAGGCACGGGGGACCATATGGGGCACCAGGATTCGAACCAATGACCTTTTGCATGAAAGGCAAATGCCATACCTCCATGCTATTTCCCGGGCCCCTTGGTGTCTCTTTTTAATGAGGTAAACTGGGGAGAATAGAAAGCATTAGACTGTGAAAATCTCCAGTTTGGTTCCCCCCACCCTCATCCCATGCAGAATACAGAAAAATGGCCAGGGATGGGAAAAGACTTATATAATTCTTCCTCTCTGTATTCTGTTGGCTAACACAACTCCAAAATTGTGAAAAATAAAAGTCATTTTTCCCATACACACTCACACACCCCATATCAGAAATGTGCTTTTGGCACTGACTTAGAAACTGAAAAGGGACAACAAAAATCTATAAACAACTATAACATAATAAAATAGCAATAATACTAACACCATGACAAATCTCTTTAGGGCATATTCAAATTTCTTACACTGCTTGCCTCTGAATCTCTGTGCAAACTGCTGGAAATTACTGTGCAGCTAATCACCTTAAGCACACACTCTGCTTTCCCCTACCCTTTCTTTCCTAAACACAGAAGCACACACCATGTTGCAATTTCATCTCAATCCTACCTGATTCAGAGTCCATACCTTACTCTCTACCTTGCTCTCCCCCAATATAAATATTCCTTTCCCATCTACAATAAAGTGAGTTACTCTTTGAAGTGGATGGTGGATGTCTTTTGTGTGTTCTACTCGCTTGAGATCTTAACTTACCAGTGACTTCTAATCTTGGGATCTTCTCTACTGGCATCATTTGCAGTAATGAAACAATTTTAATTAACTTAGAATGTCTCCCATAGTAAAGTAGAATTTATTATTTACTATTATAAAGTAGATGACATTAAATTAAGATATCCTTTAAAATTGAAGTCTAAATTCAAAACCAACAAAAAGAAATTAAAATTAACAGGAAGGCAAATCTCAGTTAAAAGTTAAAACCAAAGACATGTATAAATTACAGTAATTAAGCAACATAATTAATTAAGCAATTAAGCAACACTACATAAATTTGGTAAATTTGATGAGTCACTTATTTCACAATTTTACCTAAGAATTGGATTCCTAATAACTAGCTTTTAACATTTTGGCATTTTACTTTTATAAACTATATTCATTGCTGAAATTAGTTTCACTGATTTAATAGATTTCTACTATATTCTACTCTGTCCATTTGTGTTTTCCAGAGTCTTCTGTCTTTTCTACTACTCCCTATGGATCTAACTAGTTTTTTTCAGGTGATATGGAATCCCTCTGAGATACTTGAGAGCACTTATTGATCAAGTCTTCAGGAGGTAGAGGTAAAATTCATGTAGTTTCTTTAGGGTCCATGATATACCAGAAATAAAAATTTAACAAGATTTAGTGATATGTATATGATATCCTTGATGCTCTTTGATAAGCCTTTAGAACCATTGATTCGTTGAACTAAATTCTATCTGTGCACATAGAGGGAGAATATGAGTCCTATAACTTAGCTTGAGTTGGAAGGGACCTTACAGCCAATCCAGGACAGACCTTGGTTCGAAAGAAAGAAGGAAAGGAAGAAAGAAAGGAAGGAAGGAAGGGAAAGAAAGAAAGAAGAGGAAGGAAGAAGGAAGGAAAGAGAAAAGAAAGAAAAAGAAAGGAAGAAGAAAGAGAAAGAAAGAAAGGAAGGAAGGAATGGAAAGAAAGAAAGAAGAGGAAGGAAGAAGGAAGAAAGGAAGGAAGAAAGAAGAAAGAAGCCCAGAGTTTTTCAAACTCAGCACTCTTCAAATTTGAGGTCAGGTGATTCTCCTGTCAAGTGTCACATGTTCTAATTCCTGGCTACTTAACCACATGTATTCAGTAGCACCATACAATATTTTGCAATCAAATTTTTACCCAGACTTTGCTAAATGTCTTTGGAAATAGCAAGACAATATCTGTATCATAGACCCTGAACTATTCATGCAATCTAGAACATTCACTGGCATTTTATGCCATGAACCTCTGAATGCTATATGGCTCATAGAAAACAAACTTGGCTTTTCTGCCACATGTTTCATTGATATTATAAATACAAATACAATCTTTTGAATATTTTCTCTTTGGGACCTTTGCATTCAGGGCATACTCATTAGGTATGATTTTAAGAAAAATGAAAATCATTTTAGGTCAGTTTCCTAAAATGTCCTAATCTCAGCTTTTTATTACAAGGCACCTCTTCTCTGTATCTTTGAGTTCCACATCTGAAGAGTCAATCAACCATAGATTAAAATCATGTACTCTGCAGTTAGGTTTATTATATTTTCAACATAGACAGACTTCTTTTTATCCTTTCTAAAATGTAATAGAGCAAAAATAATAGTATAAACAATGTAAATTCTATGTAATAGTATCCTGTTAGATAATACTCAATAATGCAGGAGGTCATGATGAGAAATTTTAGGACGTCTACACCTGAAAAGAGCTTTCCCCAGAACATCACAATACTAGATCTCTGATTTTGAATAATAGCCTCCAGAACTGTGAGAAAATAAATTTCCATGGTCTACAAATCATCCATTTTATAGTGTTCATTCTAGGACCTTTAAAAACCAATACTTTATTCATACTCCTGTAGCCAATACCATGAGAACTCTCTGTTCTTTGCATCCATACAGTTCTGAATTCATCTATTAGAGGTAAGGACACTATCTTCATTCCTCTTGAGTGAAGCTAGCCCCTTAATCCATGATTTCTGCTTAATCAACTTAGAGACAATAGCACCTCTCATTTTAAGGGGAGGGTAATTGTTACATCAAAGTCAAGTGAGGCAGAAAGGGAATTTAGGGCTGGTACTTCTGAGATAGGGCATTTTGTCTAAAACTTGGATTTTCCAAAGACTGTAACAGTCTCTTAGAAAGGTGTCCAGGCCCTACACCCCCAACAAAAGCATGAGGTGAACAACTTTCATGAATATACTTTTTTGCAATGACCTGAAAATGAATAACCTAGAGATAGGTACTCCATGAGTGTCCATATTAAGAGAACATGACCACATTGTTTTTGGCACCACTATTTTTTGTTTGTTTTTGGATCACACCCGGCAGCGTTCAGGGCTTACTCTTGGATCTGAGCTCAGAAATCACTCCTGGCAGGCTCGGAAGACTATATGGGATGCCAGGTATCGAACACGCATCCATCCTGGATCGGTTGCATGCAAGGTAAACACCCTACCGCTGTGCTATCTCTCGGGACCCTTGGCATCACTTTTTCCTCTAGTCACCCACTTAGAATTCGCTTATGACTTTCCAGAAAGTATACATAAAACACCAATACTGGAACCCAGACATAGAAGAATCCACATGATCTTGGTCCCCTGGAACAGTCAGCATTTGTGAGCAGTTTTAAAAAGAGTACTGGGTCAGACTGATAGCACAGAAGGTAGGATAGGGTGTTTGCCTTGCATACAGTTGACCGAGGTTCTATTTCTGGCATTACACATGGTCATTGAGCCTGCCATGAGTAATTTCTGAGCACAGAGCCAGGGGTAACCTGTGAGCACAGTGTGGTCCTAAACCTAAATGAAACAACAACAAAAAAGAAAAATAAAGTACTGATGTCTGCAGCCACCATCTATCAATCCTAAGAGACTTTCTAAATTTCTCCTTGGGAAAGGCATAGGATAAAAATACACCTCATATATCTCTCATTTTATGGACTTGTATTAAGTTCCCTTCCCTTGCCTTCCATTGCCTTCCCTTCCCCATCCTCCATTTTTGCCCCTCCCCTCTTATCCTTTCCCTTGTCTTTCCTTCCTTCCCCTCCCCTTCCATCTTTTGTCTTTCCTTCCCTCCACTCCCCTCCCCTCCACTTTCTTCCCTCCTGTTCCTTGCCTTGCCCTCTCTTCCCTACCTTTCCCTTCCCTCTTTCCCCTTCCCTTCGTTCCCTTCTCTTTCTCTTTTCTATTCCTTCCTCTCCCCTCTTCTCATTTCTTCTCCCCTACCCTTTCTCACTGAGCTCACCTCCTTCCATTCCCCTCTCCTCTCCTCTTCTCTCTTTTCCCATCTCCTCTCCTCTCCTCTCCTTTCCTCTCCTCTCTTCTCATCTCCTCCCCTCTCCTCTCCTTCCCTCTTCTCTCCTCCC
>PVKC010000476.1:0-66902 GCA_004027635.1 Crocidura indochinensis | reverse complement strand
AACTTGATTTCCCCTAAGTTGTAGAATGTTCTTTTCAAGATTATAGCAATAAAAATTAAATATATTATTAACTTGGGGGGTCATTATTATGACAAAATAACCAGTGTAAATCTAGGGATAAAGGTGATTTTAAAATAAACGGAAATTACAAGGGATTTTCATTTTCCAAAATTGAAATATGTATTATTTATTCTGTGATTTATCATATTTGGATAGTTTTAAAGGCAAATTAATTATTAATCTGAAAAAATATATAAACTGTACTAGAGTGCCCTTTTCTGATCTAATAATACATATGGTAGTAATTTTTAAAGAATTAAAATGAAAATCTCTTATATCATTGCTGCACCCCTCACCTTCTTTTTTAGAATTAAAGTAAACATAATTTTGTATTGTTTATATCTGTTGATTAAAGAGAGAAATTTTGGATCTGTAAGGTTATAGTTGAGTAAGATATACATTCTCCCTTTGTTATTCTATTTATTCATCTTGCTTCATTGTCAATTGGAGTAGAACTTAGCAATTGGGTGATGTTTTCTCATTATGGCATTTTGGAGCACTTTATATTCATTCTGCTAACTTATTTTCCCATCTAAACTTTATTTGTGCCTGATTATTAAATTATAGGTTGTCATGTTCATCCACATATAAAGCATACCATATATCCTGGAATTTGGACATTTCAATATCCAAATTTAGATATTATAACTGGGATCGTTTGTTGATAAATTTAAATCATTAAGAATGCGCTACCCATGGGGCCCCGGGAGATAGCATGGAGGTAAGGCGTTTGCCTTTCATGCAAAAGGTCATCGGTTCGAATCCTGGTGCCCCATATGGTCCCCCGTGCCTGCCAGGAGCAATTTCTGAGCATGGAGCCAGGAGTAACCCCTGAGCACTGCCGGGTGAGACCCAAAAATGAAAAAAAAAAAAGAATATGCTACCCAAATTAGGATTTTAGTTATGGGAGAAAATGATTGATTTTCTAATTTATCATAATTGTTATCATTAAGCATCTCACTAGGACCTTTAATAACTATTTATTAAGGAATTTAAATTTTGTCTGAATTTAATATATTTTACTGTCCATCTCTATTACTAAAAATAAAGCAGCAATTTTCTAGAAGAAAATGAGTATTAATGACGAAATTATTCCGCTAATCACCAGCAATACATATATTTTATTAAGTATATCAAACTCATAAATAGTTATAGGATATAAACTAAAGACATGTTTTTAGGTAAAAGAGTGATTTGTGTACAGAATGGAATATTTATTGACTTTTTGGGTTGAGATTCTGAAGCAGATACAGAAGGCTTTATTAGTGAGACTAAACCACTCCTCCAGTACTTCTCTGCCAGCTGCACTTTGACTTGCTGTATCATGTTGAAGCATGTTTTAATGATGCTGCGTGGGTTCCAGAACTTAATTTTCTGTGTTAATGTAACATACAGTGGTATGTTATAAAACCCAGATACAACTTAAATAAAAAAAAACTTATTTCTACTGTCTTCGATACCTTGCTATCAAAATCTTAACAATTTCACACTAACATATTCTGAAATCATAATTTAGATGATCCAATACATTTTATTACTATTTTCATTTTAATAACTTGCATGAGATTAAATATCCATGAGTTTTGCCTAATGACAAGTACTTTTTGAGATACAAATTTGAAAACTTGTTTTTTTTAATATATTTTATTTAAATACCTTGATTACATACATGATTGTGTTTGGGTTTCAGTCATGTAAAGAACAGCATGGATTGGCAGGACTAACATCATCAAAATGGCAATACTACCCAAGGCATTATACAGATTTAATGTGATCCCTCTAAAGCTCCCCACGACATTTTTCAAAGAAGTGGATCAGGCACTTCTGAAATTCATTTGGAACAATAAACTCCCTAGAATAGCGAAAGCAATCATTGGGAAAAAGAACATGGGAGGAATTATTTCCCCCAATTTTAAACTTTATTTCAAAGCAATAGTTATCAAAACAGCATGGTATTGGAATAAGGACAGGCCCTCAGATCAGTGGAATAGGCTTGAATACTCAGAAAATGTTCCCCAGAAATACAGTCACCTAATTTTTGATAAAGGAGCAAGAAATCCTAAATGGAGCAAAGAAAGCCTCTTCAACAAGTGGTGTTGGCACAACTGGCTAGCCACTTGCAAAAAACTGAACTTAGACCCTCACCTAACATCATGTACAAAGAAAACTGGTTTTAAGGTGGGACTATTAAAGGTCGAATGACTTTTACTTTAAAATAGACCATAAAAACTTACATACAGTTTAGGTCCAATAGAATCCCTCTCACAATGGTTTGTGTCAATGTCATTTAAATAGCATAATTATCATTGTGATTTCAAACAACTGTATTTAAGACATTGGTACATCACAGGTTCTATCTCTATCTGGAAATACATACAATAAAGATTAAAAGAACAATATGACACCCAGAAGTATTTTGAACAATGTATTTAAATAACTCAATTTTATTAGACCTGAATATAATTTCACAAAAGTTTTATGGTTTATTTCTTCATTTCAATGCAATGAGGTGATTCAAAATTTTAAGGACTCTTAAATGACAAATGGTTCTGTTATGAGTAAAATTTGTAAAGTCAACATATTCTCATTTTTTTATAATTTTTAATCAAAGAATGCCAGATGTATTACTTTGAGTTTACAGAAATATCACTACAAATATTTACTAATGACTATTGATTCTTAAACCTAATAAATAGAAAGATGTATTTTAGTATTTTAGTCAAAATTGAAACTATTATAGGTTG
Organism: Crocidura indochinensis; assembly: GCA_004027635.1. Classification (NCBI taxonomy): domain Eukaryota; kingdom Metazoa; phylum Chordata; class Mammalia; order Eulipotyphla; family Soricidae; genus Crocidura; species Crocidura indochinensis. The sequence goes on along the minus strand of PVKC010000476.1, from coordinate 64,098 downwards.
TATTATCCATTTCACCCATTTTATAATAGATATGTAATTATATATTGTATCAGAAAAATAAGTTTAACTTTTTATTAAATATACACAATCTTATCTAACTTAATAAGGTATATAATCAAGGAACCTTGAATATACCTCATTAACATCACATAACAGTTTTAAATGCCTTCTAACCAAAATGCATTTTTAACCTGCAATTTTTGACTATATTTGCTTTATGCAAAAATAAATTGTATTTTGTTTCAGGAATCAAAATTTTGTCCTTTGGTCTTAGTAAAAATAAGTTTAGTTTTCTAGAGATTCACTTAATTTATTTTTATTCTTTTGTGTTATTCTTTTATGGCTGATTATGTACCACATTAACTCATTAATCATGTGTATTTCCTTTCCAAATAGTTGTCATTGTGCAGATACAATTAAAAAACAGTCATTTACTTATTCATTCATCATTAAAATAATGTTTTAGTTTCATTTCTGATCCAAGTGCTAGATCATTGCTAAAATGTCTATTAAAGCCAGCTGTTGCCATTTAAGAAACATGAGCAGTAAGGCCAAAATATCTTCTCAAATATGAAGTTTGTAGTAGTATATTGAAAGTCACACCGAGAGAAGATTGCTGTTAGGGTCAGAGAGTGAAAGATTTGTTTACATTGGTGTGTGATGGGAAAAAATAAAGAATATAAAAGTTTAACTGGAATCTGATCATTAGAAATTGTTAGGAAGAACATTCTAAATTCACTAATTAGCAAATAGAGGCATATAAAGTCATCAAGAGATACATTAGAGATATTTTTTGTATGTTTTTGTTTTGTGGACAAAACTGTGGTTTTTAGGTGTGGTACCCCTGGCTCTGCACTCAGAAATCACTCCTGACAGGCTCAGGAGATCTGAAGATAAAGTTTAGCACACTTCAAGGTAGCAGTTGAACATGATATTGGAAATACATATTTTGTATATATTTAGGAATTTTTACTTTATTGTTTACATGAACATCTTTGCAGGAGACATATCACAAAAGATCAGAACTCTAGAGTAATTTGATTGAATCGAATCCCAGCACCTCATATAGTCCCCTGAGCCTGCCAGGAATGGTTTCTGAGCATAGAGCCAGGAGTAACCCAGTAACCCCTGAGCGCTGCCCGGTGTGATCCCAAAACAAAACAAAACAAAACAAAACAAAACAAAGCAAAACATAAATCACTGCGTTTTGTTAAAGAAGTGGCAAAGTTTTGGAAGATTTTGCTGTTGATTTTTTTTTAAAATTTTTATTTTTGGGTCACACTCTGCAGACACTCAGGAGTTACCGCAGTTCTGCATTCAGAAATTGCTCCTGGAGGCTTGGGTCTGGGGGCGGGGCGGGGGAACCAAATGAGGTGCAGAGGTTCGAACCTGGGTCAGTCCCTGGTCAGCCACATGCAAAGCAAAAAACCCTACCAGTGTGCTATTTTTGGTTTAGTCCCCAAAGTAGTAAAGTTAATGAAAGAAAATTGAGTGAGAACGTATCTATGGTACATAAGTTTGTTATTTGACAACAAATCTATTGTGACATACATAGAAGTAAGACTTTGATTTTAAGGGATGAAGACCCATACCTGCTATTTCTAGGAAAATAAAATAGTAGATCTAGGGTGAAAGCGAAGAGAAATAAACTGATATCCTTTTAAGAGGATTTGACTGAGATGATTTTTGCAGAATAGTCAAACTAGAGGGATAGAATTGTTAACATAATTGGTGTTAATGAAGCAATTAGAGAGATCCACAAAGTTCATATGCGTTAAAGGAAAACAAATTCAAAACCAAGGAGCAGTTAGGAATTTTAGTCAACCAAAATAGTCAAAAACTTAAAAAAAAGAATTAAAATAATGTATTAATGTCATAGAAGATAATGTTCTCATTGCTATTTTTAATAAGAACAAATGTCAAGGACATTAACATTGTAGTTGATTTGTTATAGGAGATACAAAAATTGATGAAGTGGACCAAACCCCCAATTTTGGGATTTGCAGATGTAATTAAATTGATATTAATATAAGTAAAACATGTATTAAAGCCAGTGAAGCAAAGAAAGATTGAATATGTAAAAATATGAAATAGAAAATAGGACAAGTCATGTGGCTAAAAATAATTTTGTAAGATGTGGAAAAAATAAATATAAATGAAATAAATAAAGGTGTAGTGTGTTATTTAATGCAGAGATAGATTTGACTAAAGATAGAATAAAAGATAGAATAAATATATATTAATATAACAATAGTTTTCAGTGGCTTCAGTCCACCCAGCAAAATATAATTATACACTGAACATAAGGGGTACTAGCTGCAGAAATAAAAATTCATCTAAAAATATATTGGTACTATTTCATCCAGTAGTGTGAAAATCAGTTAGAGTTTCAATCATTTCAATTTCACTTCATGCTTAGGAGCTTGATGGGATTCACCACATTAACTATTGCTTCCTCTATTCTAGGAGGTGTGGTTACAGCAAGGCCAAGCAAGATCCAGAAGAGGAAAAGATGCATTTCCATAATGGGCACAGTAAGGAAATTGTAAAAAAAAAAAATAAAATAAAAAATAAAAATATAAAAAATTTGGAGACTTTTATTATTATCTTTGTTTCATATCAGGGTGTAACAGTTTTACTATTGGACCAAAAATATTGTTGTAATAATATAAGTGTTCTTTGTTATTCCCCTAGAAAGCATATGGATTTGATGCAGTGTCAGCTGGTCCAAGGAAACAAGTGGATAGTTTATTTAAATCTCCAGAAGTGTACTTCACTATAATCATTAAAATGAAAACATTCTTGATTTATATAAAAATATATTATATATTCCAAATCGAGATAAGGGCAATTAGAACTCCTAGCAAAAGATCATAAATCTATTATTCTAATAGGATCATCAAATTAAATGAGTAAAATTTCTCATTGTCTAAATTATTCTAGCATTGAATAAGAATTTTCTGAAATTTCTGTAGTAGCATTCTTCCTTAAACTGACTTAAATTAGGAGCCGGGCCAGTGGCGCTGGAGGTAAGGTGCCTGCCTTGCCTGCACTAGCCTAGGATGGACCACGGTTCGATCCCCCGGTTCCCCATATGGTCTCCCAAGCCAGGAGTTACTTCTGAGCGCATAGTCAGGAGTAACCCCTGAGCGTCACCGGGTGTGCCCCCCCAAAAAAATGGCTTAAATTAAAACACTTTTGAGTTCAGGGAACAAGGTTTTTATCATGAGCTAAAAATTATTCTAATAGGTTCTAATTATAGTTTTATAGTTCATTTCTCCGTGAATATTGTGAGTTGATTTGCCAAGTAAAAGGCAAGGTTAAAAAAAAAAACATTTTTTTGTTCATATCACCCTGCCAAGGCCATAGAAAATATCATTAAAGCTGTCATTCATGCTCCAAGACATTTGTGCATTTTCATGGTTCTATCTTATCTAATGTTATTTATCCTCAAAAACATTAGGAGAATTAATATTGGTAGGAAGCCCTGTAATGTGACTAACCTTAGATCCATAAAAGAGTAAAATTTGTAAATAGCCATAAAGTAACAAGGTACAAAGCATAGACTTTCTTCTTTCTTTTGACATGTATCACAATCTTTTTTTTAAAACTATGAACAATAAATCATTTTAAATTATTTTCTGTATTATTTTAACACCTGTGCTATTAAGTACAACAAAATAGTTAAAAATAACTAACATCAAATTCTACTTTACTAAATAAACTTTTCTTAGTTGGCCTCTGAAAATTATTATTAAGACACACTTCATTCAATAATAGTGCCACATGAACATTTACTGTCAGTGCACATTTCTAAAATTTTAAAAGTGTTATTGAATGAACAATAACAGAAGGGGATTTTGTTTTTTACAGTTCTACTTCTTTAAAGGAACAAGGAATTTAAACACTAAGTTAAACGCTAACAGATGTTTATAATTCTCCTCACAACTTACCAGCATTTCTCTTTTAATGCTTATTTATTTTAACAGTTAAACTTCCAGGAGTAAGAACTTATATTGATCCACATACTTATGAGGATCCTACTCAAGCTGTCCATGAATTTGCGAAGGAGATAGAAGCTTCATGCATCACAATTGAAAGAGTTATTGGAGCAGGTATGACAGTGTGTTTAATTAGGACTTGTAACTTGTTCTCAAATTGCATAGTGTAATATTTTATTGTTCTGATCTAACATGTAATGGTTTTAATCTTTTGTAATTAAGTAACTTTAAAAGTGTGTAATTGATCAAATTTTATTACTAACATTTCAGCACATATACTTAAACAAGCAAATGTTCGATTTATGAAATTAAGTAAGCAGCAAAATAAACATACATAAACTAAAGCAACAATATAAATACAGACATGTACATATTTGTATTCAAACAATGTTTTATAAATAACTATTGCATTATCTATAAAATTTTGATGTCAAAATGCATTTATGTAATTAAAACACCCGAATCTATGTATGCTATTCCCCCCTTAAAATTATTTCTTCTGTAGTAAATTTTACTCATCTTTTGTCTTAATAGCACACTTAAAATGGGAAGAGAAAAAGAAATGACTTTTAAGCAGTTATTCTTAACTTCTTATTTAAAGTTTCCATTATGGTTTTTTGGTAAATAAAGTGAATGATGCTAATAACTTTTACAGTGCCTTACTTTTCCATTAACATAAGAATTTGGAACTCTTGATTTAATTATTTATTTTCTAAATGCTAAAATGCTAAATGTGCTTTCAAATATTTCCAAGGGATGAATGTGTGTGTTTTCTTTCATCTTTATCACAAGGTGAATTTGGTGAAGTTTGTAGTGGACGCTTGAAACTTCCAGGGAAAAGAGAATTACCTGTGGCTATCAAAACCCTTAAAGTAGGCTATACTGATAAACAACGCAGAGATTTCCTAGGGGAAGCAAGTATTATGGGGCAGTTTGATCATCCCAACATTATACACTTAGAAGGAGTTGTGACAAAAAGTAAGTAAAATGTGTGTATTGTGAATATATGATCTTCTATTGAGTTACTTATTTTTGGTATTGAGATTAAATTTGCTAATGCTATTAGAATTTTTCTAATATGGGATTGGAGCAGTGGTACAGCAGTAGGGCATTTGCCTTGCATGTGCTGACCTAGGACATACTGGTTCAATATCCTGGCCTCCCATATGGTCCCCAAGCCAGGAGCAATTTCTGAGTGCATAGACAGGAGCAACCCTTTAGCGTCATTGGCTGTCGCCCCACCCCCCAAAAATTTCTTCTAATATTAATATTAATGTTAATGATACTTTTCTTGAATTTTGCTAGATTTTTGTCAACTAGATCTATGTTGACCTTGAATTGTTACTCAAAATATGTGTTAACCACTCTATGAAATCAGTGCCAGAGAAAATGTATTCATAGAAAAGAAGCAATAAAATTATAAACATTTTTCTTCTAACTCTATTGCTTTTTATCCTAATGAATTATTAACTTCAAAGTTCTCATTGCAGCATTGAAGTTTAAGGTTTAATAGGATTCTTGTTATCATAATTGTTCTGCTGCCTCTTAAGTAGTTTTTAGTAGCCAGATGTATGTCTATATGTTTGTTTCACCAATGTATTTAATAACATTAGGGAAAGCAGTAACCTAAGAATATGAGAACGGTTTATTTGACCTGATTATTTTTAGTGGAAATATGGTTTTCAAATTATGTCTAAAATATCACTTCCTAAGATAAGGACAATAAATCATATTTTAGTAAATATATTCAATAAATATATTTCACAGGAAGAAGCTTTAATGATCTTTTAATGTAGTCTTTTTTTGTTGTTCCTATATATTCTCATTCTGTGCCTTTATTCATAAAATACCCTGCATTATATTTCTATAATTATGCATGAACTTTGACAAGAAGCATTTACAAAATAATTATTTAAATTCCATTTGTTATTAAACAGAATTTAAGGGTAAATGCCAAATGTATATAGCACATATGTGTAGTCAGTGTTTTCAACTATTGTTGAAATAATTGTCTATCAAATTGTATAATTTTGTTTTTAGGTAGAAAAAAGCAAAATAGCATAGCACCTGTAAAAAATGTAACTTTAGGGGCACAGAAATTAGAAATTAGAAAATCTAAAATCCACATGGCCCCAAACACTGTCAATCTGGGTCAATTTGCATTCAGAACAAAAGTTCATTCACTGTACTATCTTTCTGGCCTTGCTTAGTCCATTTTAATGGATTGATATTTTCCCATTAGTTTTTCATTAAAAACCTCGCTCAGGCATTTAATAATTTTTAAGATTTTTTAAAACCCTACTCGACTTACTTCATTTCCACTAAGTAACCTATTCTTATTTTATACTCAAGTATTGCCTTATTTTGAATAGTAAACCTAAATTTGAAATATAATATTCATTTATTTTTCCAGATACTTATTCAAATATTTAAAATCCCTGCTAAAATAATCTCTTCCTTGAATATAAGTGTCATCTCCTAAATATTTATGTAATCCTGAGAACCAAATATAAGTCAACTTTTGGTCACCTCACTTTAATATATTTCATCTTTTTGTCATTGAAAGAGAACAATAATATCTCAATTTTAAGATCTATATGAAATAATTGCCAGCTATTATAGTAGCATTTATTTTGATCTATTCAAAGAACTATTATACACTAGTGAAAAACAGCCCAAAATCATGAGTCTATTACTTCATCTGCATTTCTGGTTACCTGGTTCACTCAGATCTGTTTTTTTTGTTTGTTTGTTTGTTTTTTTTGTGACTGGCTTATGGCTTATAGATAACAAATATATGAAGAAAAAAATTATTGTATATTTTATATGCACTTGAAAAATTTATTTATTTATAAGCAAATGTTATATTAAATAAATGACCTTATATAAGTTTAGACTAAAAAGCAATGGAGATTGGAAATTAGGTTTTTAAATTCCACCTTTCTTCTTAACCAGATATTTTATCATTGTTTAGCCACACGCTGCAAACAAAATAAAACAAACTGTATATTTAAAATACTTATTTTGCTGTACATATTTGCTTAGTGAGAATTGAAACTGTTTCCCCTTAATAAATATAGCCCTTGATGTTCGACTTAGGAAGTCTTCAACTTGCTTTTAATTTACCATGTTGCAACTCACTTTATTTGTGTCCTTAATTTCATGCTCTCTGATCTGATGATAATTTATTCAGCAATTATTCTCAACCTGCAGCACACAGATAATGAGACATAAGTGCAAGTAAATCTTATGATTTTTCTGATTGAAGCTGACACAGGGAGTCTGAAGTAGTACTTCTCTGGATGGTGGCACCATGCACTTTTCATATTTCCTGTGTCACTGCCCACATGGCAAAAACACAGACTCATGTTTAGATTTCTTCAGTGACTTTTGTGAACACAACACATCACAAATAAATAGATATTCTTAAGAATCTTAAAGACAAATGATGTGAAAAGCCCACAGGTCCTGACTTGATTGATCACTGTCAATACAAGATGCTTTCATGTTATAAGTACAGTGCCATTTTTTTCTACTCAAGGAGATTATTATCCAGATCTACTAATCTAGTGCATCTATAGACTATGAGTCATTTATAGAAAATATTTCTTAATATAAATATATGATCCTTCCCTAATAAATGTAGATTTCCTATAAAGTTAATAAATTTAAACAGTCTATGTTAGGAATCTTCCATTTGGAAACATAGCACATTCAGTGACACTTGATACATTTAATTATCAAATAGTTTTGATTATATATGTATATATATATGTGTGTGTGTGTGTGTGTGAGTGTGTGTAAAATAGCATTCCAAGTCATTAAACATTCTATAGCAGTCTATTATTCTATTGCACCTTATATAATTGCTTAATATTTCATTCTATTTATAAAGAGACTTCTATTTTATAGTTTTTATTACATTCTATCAAATTCTTCGCAAAATTTTATTGTAATATTATATTTCTCATATTAGCATTTTTCTCACATGCCTATTCTGTACATGCCCTTAGGTAGATTTTTTAAATCATTGCTTTCCTCTTATACTTCAATGCCAAACAACAAAATACACTAGACAGATTGTATGCATTTTGATATTTAACCTATTCTATTTGGGCACATCTCTATTTATCACTGTTTATACCAGAAATCATTGTCAAGTTCTTGTTTTGACTTTTTAGAGATACTATATTCAACCCTAGAATGTCCTCTCCACTTTTAACAACTCTTCTTAACCTTCACATTTAATTCAAATATGACCTTCTCCTTGATCAGTGTCATTAATCTTCATTTTTCCTCAGTCTTCAGGATGTTACTGTCATAGCACAAGCCCTCCATATGTTTGAATAGCTGAATAAAGGGAAGCCCTATGTCTTATAGCATAAATCAGTTTTCAAAGAACAACAGTTTTTGTTCCACCTACTCTGTGTTTTCCTATATCAGTGCTAAATATTAGGAGCATTCTATTACTTTTTGGATGAATACTTATCCAGAGATTATTTTCTTAAATTCTATTTGCATTTTACTGTACCTTTCTAATATTTTATGCATATCATAATTCTACTGTGTTTTAATAATAGTGATAATGAGTTACTTACATATACCTTCAGGTCACCTCTTCTTAATTCAGCATATAGTTTTTGCCCATCCTTTATTTTCATTTGAAGTGCAAGGATTTGTTTAATAATATGTTCTATGATGTACTTGCAAATTTTTAATCAATGGTATGATTGCCTGAATTATTTCTCTGATAATCTGTGTGAGAGTATTGGGAGCTAAGGAAAGTTACATAAATTGAAAACGTTTTATTTTTTGTTTTGTTTTTCTTTACCTTAATAAAATTATTTTGTTTAGTGCTTTAAGTATTAAATGTTAGTATCAATTAATATTAAGTACTTAAATAAGTATTTTAAGTAAAATTCTGGATCAATTACTACAATGGTTCACCTAATTTTTTTAGTTGTTTGGAGCACCACTCTACAGTACTCAGGATTTGCGTGAAACCACTCCATCTGTGCTCAGGCAAAGCCATACAGAAACAAAATTCAGGTTCTGACAGGTGCAAGGATTGTTCTCTGACCCTTGAGTCACATTTCCTGTGCACTCTATACTTTTTCATTTATCTTATGATTTGTGATAGAAAACAGTAATTTGAAAAAATATTTTGCACTACTAAATTCATTGGCAGATTATTTGTAAATAGCTCAGTATATCAATCGAAATGCCCAGAAATATATGATAAGATAAGCTTGTGGTGTATGTACTCAGTTAAGCACTATACTTTGTGAACAAACTGATTGGCACAGGAGTAGAACAATAGTGGACACTAAACTCTTAAAATTACAACGAATTGCTGGAAAGAAAAGGGAAATAGAGTGGAAGAGCCATTATCATTTTGATAATGACATAAGTGATAAGTGAAATGTTGTGGAGTTCACAAATTGTAGACACATTTAGCAACTATGTTTCTGAAATTTTGTAGTATTGTAAATGAATGATAAATCAATTTTAAAATAAGAAGTAGTAGAATAGTGAATAACAACCTGTTGATAAAGGCCGTTTTTATCTGAGTTTGAAATTTTTAGAGTCTGATGGGCTCTGATTTGTAGGTATATTTAGCTTGCTATACTGAGTATCTTAGTTAGAAAGGAATGTTTAAATAGTGTAAAAGTGAGGGAGATACTTATATTATTTATACCTATTATTGATTGGGTCTGTAAAATGTGCTAACAAGACAGTAGTTATTTTTCTGTAAATATTTAGAAGGAAACCATAGCAACACTCCTTGTATTGACTATTAGACTTGTTGGTAATTGTTGTAAAATCAAAAAAGTGAAGGTCCTTCTATAAAGTTAGATATAGGTTAATTCTGAGAAATGGGATAAGCTTAATAGTATAAATGTGGTTCGATTTTATTTGCTCCATTTCACAAATATTACAGTTGAATAAAAGGAAATCAATTGAATTTGGGTTTTTTGTTAGAGTATAAACAGAGATGTACAATATGTAGAAAGTATATTTGTTATAGATTTTGGTTCCTGACACCACGTGGTCCCTTGAGCACTGCCAGGAATGACTCTTGAGTGCATCTGGAATAATTTCTAAGCACAGCCCAGTGAGATTCAAAATCATAAAGGCAAAGAAAAAGCACTTGAAATATCTGCTTTAGAGAGATTTGGAATTTTTATGCTCCTTCTGCTCAAGTAAGACATAAAGATATCTGTTTATATCATAATTTCCAATATTGAAATTTTAAAATATCCACCAGAAAATAATTAATTAATTAATTAATGATTAATTGATTAATTAAATCTAGTAATCATGGATTAAATATATCTGTATACCCTTCTAAGTTCTAACTTACCCTTCTAAGTTCTAACTATTCACAGTTGGTGTACTCTTCCCCCTTGTAAAAATTGTCTACGTGTCCTATAAGTACAAGATTTCGTATAGATTTCATTTTCTGGTTGATCATTAGTACAGTACGCAAGGCTCATGTTTTGCTCCTGGCTGACAAAGATTTGATCCCTCAAATTCTACAGAATTCATGGGGCAGGAGTGGTGGCACAAGCGGTACGGTGTTTGCCTTGCATGCACTAACCTAGTGGTCCCCCAAGCTAAGAAAATTTCTGAGCATATAGCCAGAAGTAACCCCTAAGCGTCACCGGGTGTGGCCCAAAAAGCAAAGGGGGGGGGGGGTAAATCCTGAGCACTGATAAATCCTTGGCAAAAAATAAAACAAAGAAAAGAAGAATATTAAATCAAATAGAATGATCTAGGTGAAGAAGAATCTACATATGTGTCATGGAGAAATAGGCAGGAACGGCCTTGCATTCAGTTGTCCTGAACCACAGTGTCCCTGAAAAATGTCAGGAGTGCTTTTTGAGCCCAGAGTCAGGATTAGCCCTAAACATCATCAGGTATGTCCCCCAAAAAGAATATTGATTGAGAGTATAAACACAGGCTTTATGTAATATGTGAGATATATAATCTAGTGAACGTTTTTTTCCAGTGAGTTATGAACTTCTATATCAAATGATTTTTAATAGCTATAATTAGTATCATGAGCTTGTTCATAAGAAGATTCTGAAAACCAGGTGGTATGGTATAAGTAAAATATTAATCCCATATTTAGCAACAACTGTGTGATGTGGTCTAGATCAGTATTTCTCAATACTTAGCATGCCTTTGAGGAATTGCAAAATGCAGAATATATTTCAGAAGTGGCCATAGAATGTTTTTGTTTGTTTTACTAAGAGACCAAAATTTACAAATTTGTCTGTCATAGAGTTTGAAGTATACAATGGAGACTGTCATATCTAATAGGCCTCCAGGCAATAGTTGTATTGTTTGTTCCAGTCATTCTTCAAAGTGTTTTTCATCTAACTTCAGGATACATCGTAGAAAATATATTTCTAATAGAAATGTCAGTTTTCCTCTGTTAAAATCTGTAATTTTCTATGAGATTTAATTTTTTTACCACATATTTAAAAAAAATTGGGCCAGAGTGGTGGCATGGAATAGTAAGGCATCTGCCTTGCCAGCACTAGCTTTGGATGGACATTGATTCGATCCCCTGGCATCCCATATAGTCCCCCAAACCAGGATCAATTTCTGAGCACATAGCCAGGAGTAACCCCTGAGTATCATCGGGTGTAGCCCAAAATTTTTTTTAAAAATTAATAAGTAAACAAATAAAAAATTTAATTGTAGTTTTAAAAATGTGGGACTGAAGATACTACCATGGGTAAGGTGTACGCCTTATTGCAGCTGAACCTGTTTTGATGTAAACCATCCCATGTGGTACAACCAGTTCAAAACTATTAATAAGCCCTGAATATCTCTGGATGTGGAACATACACCAAAGAAAAATATTGAATTATTGTAATATTGCATTACAGTATTGAAACAAGTCTTGCACAGTTAACAGCTAAATATTTTGTCCCACATAACTGAAATTGTACTCTGAAAAATACCACCTCCCTTCTTTCAGTACACTAGAAGTCATGTGTTTCTATTTATCTGCTTATGTTAGTTTACAGTAGATAGCTCATGTAAGCAGAATACAAAACAACTCCATTGCTTCTGTAGTAAAGTTTGGAATGTTGATAATGTACATAAGTTATGATAATTTACAATAAATAGTCTATGACTAGAGGGAAAATTCTAATTTCTACCAGCTCTGTTTTTTAATGGTTTAATAGTCTGTTACTGCGTTGTCATTCTCTATGTTAGCTTCTTTCAACACCAAAAGGTAATTTTTTATGAGTTTTTAGAATAAAAATTAAGCCTCAGCAAGATAGTAAGTTAACTAGCTACTTGCATTTTGCACAATTAAATCGTGTTTAATCCCTGACATCACAGATGCTTCCCCTAGCCATCTTACTTATCCTTGAGCAAAGAGCCAAGATTAAGTCTGAGCAAAGTTTAGTTTATTTCAGATAAAAAAATATTTTATCAAGTATAAAGGTAAAAACGTATTTTGAGTCTAAGTATATAGCACAAAAATAGAGGACATGTGTTGCCTTATTGCTAAGCATTGAGTACATTTCTCAGCATCACCTCCTCCCTTCACACCACTGGAAGTGGCCTTGGTCACCCCACGTTTCGCTGGGCATGAACACAGCCAAATATCTGCAATGCTGGATCAAGAATTATCAGGAGTGTCCCCTATTAAAAAAAAAAAAAACCTTCAAATTCTAGACTTAATAGTACGAGGAAAGGAAAACATGAATGAACATGAACATAACTTGCAACTTCCACCTTTCCCCTCAATGTTTGTCTTATGCCCAGCAATCTCCAGGAGCAATTTCTGGGTCAGTGCATGAGGTTATGTATGCCTGGCAGTCCTCAAGAAAACATATAGTTCTGGACATTAAATACCAAGCCTCTTACTTGCCAAACATATATTAAGCTATTTTCTTTTTGGCTCAATGATGATATATGGATTTACATACATATATGTACATATATAAGAATATGGTTTTCTCTATTCAGCCCAAATAAAGTACCATATTTACTAAGCCTTATTTTTCTTTTTGAAAAATAATTTGAAATATCACTGTTAAAGAATATTTGAAAAATGTATAAAATAAGCTATGCCTTCTAAAGGTTAGTTAATAAAGCAAAATTGTAACTATTTTATGAAATACAATAATACATTTTGATCTCATAAATATTTTAAAATTACTACTTAGACTCAATAAATAATATAAAGTAATATAAAATTCTAGTCTGTGACTAAAACCATGTTTTGACAACCTTTATGCTTTTTTTATATAGATTTTTATAATGTTTTCAAAATTATTGGCAGATCTACTCCTTGTACTTCCAGCTGGAAAATGGAAAATGATTTATAACAGTTTTATTGAATTTACGAGAATTAGAGTAAGCCACATTATTTATTGCTATGTCATTCATGCAGGCTAGCAAGGAACTGAGACTAAACATAACCCAAACTAAATGTAATTAGCATTGAAATGATTCAAGCATGAAAAATATCTGAATAAACCTTGATGTGTCTTATTTTCGACAACAGAAAACCATGATTGTTCACATACATTCTCCTTAATTGCAGTTTTCTTGAAATAAGAGATGATTCAGGTCCTTTTTTTTGATCATATTTATTTGCTAATGTTTTTGTTTTTGATATTTCAGTCTATTATATCATACATAATTAATTTGACTATACAACTAGGCAAAATTAATTTTTAAAACATTCCATAGAGAGAAATACGATCATCCAGGTGACTAAAGTAATTTACTTTTCTTTTTATTTACACATTAAAATAATATTCAAAATCCTCTTATCCTCTTCCTCTCTAGAGTATAATATTTTTTCTTCTAAAGTCAGATATTCGGTTTTAAATTAAGTAAAATTTTACTTTTTTCTCAAACAGTAACATCTTTTACATGGAATCACTATTTAGTTTCTGCTCAGTTTGAGCTGTAGTAAATATTTATCACCAAACTATGTACATGGAAAATAATTCTAAAAATTAATAGATTTGGCAGATAGAAGAAGTTATAAGAAAAGTTAATAGAAAAAAAACAAGCTTTGTAAGTGGAAATCTAAGGTATGTGGTTCCAATAAAATATCTATGTTAAAGTCATGAAGCATAGTCAAAGATTTCCATTTAAAGGGCAAGATATCAGAAGGGATCCTAAGCCAATAGTAACAGGTTTTTTGTTGAAGCACATTTCTTCCAACTCTATACTAGGACAATATCTTCAATATATTTATGTAATGGTGTGGATTGGAATTGGGCCTAATAAAAAGAGCTTCATGGAAAGATATCAGAAAAATCTAGTCATTTTTCTAGTTTGACCATGAGTTATATTCAACAAGAATATATTATTTTGTCTATATTTGTTGAGGATTTTTTAAAATGTTTCATTTTTGATGCAAAATTAATGTCATATTCATATATGTGCTCCTTTATATGCCTACTCAACTCCACTATGGATTCTTTTGATTACTAAACTCAAGTGAAAATAGGATTGATGTCTGCTGATACAGTGATATGGTTGGGCACCCAGATATTTGAGCTTTGGCTGCTGTAAATCTGACACATAGGTACCTGAGCCAAAGCAATTTCTACATTCACTTAAAAAATACATTCTTTCTTAACTTTTGAAAGAAAAGAATTTCAACTGTATTAAAAAGCTGAAATGAATTTTTAGGCATCAAAATAAAGGCAAAAATATTCATAGAATTTTTTTCTGTTTTAGAGTTTATCTAAGATAAATTGGGTAGAAAGTATAGTTAAAATATAGTTAGGATGCAAAAATGATTCTTTTTATAAATGTAAGCTATGTTTATACCAAGGAAACAGAGGTCTCAAACTCAATTTACCTGGGGGCTGCAGGAGGCAAAGTCGGAGTGATCCTTGAGTGTAAAGTCAGTAGTAAGCCTTGAACATTGGGGTGTGTGACCCAAACAACTAGAACAAAACAAAACAAAAAAAGATTCCTCTAGGGCAGGGCCACAAAATGTTGTATGGAGGGTCTTTTGCGGCCTGTGGGCAGGTTATTTTCCTGTTGTAGAATCAGGACCATTTACAAATATAATGTGAGTCATTCTCTATAGATAGATCATATTTATATTACATATAATATAGTGCTATATTTGCATTCAGTTTTAAAAATAGTATTCTTCTATTATATGATATCACTAATGGAATATCATTTTTAAATTTGAAAACTTAAGTTTAAAATATGTGATACAGTGCCTCCGGGCGGTGGCGCTGGAGGTAAGGTACCTGCCTTCCTGCGCTAACCTAGGACGGACCACGGTTCGATCCCCCGGTTCCCCATATGGTCCCCCATGCCTGCCAGAAGCGACTTCTGAGCGAATAGCCAGGAGTAACCCCTGAGCATCACCAGGTGTGGCCCAAAAACCAAAAAAAAAAAAAATGTGATACAGCATGTGACCATCTAAACACTATGTTATACTTGCTTCAAGAGTAAGCATGAAAATAAAGATATCTTCTCACAGATTTTTCTTTGATTTTTTGTTTCTTGGGGTTGTACAGGGGTTGGAACACACCTCAGGATGCTTAGGAATTAATCCAGGCTGTGCACTCAGGAATCATTTCTGGTGGTGCTTGGAGGCCCATATTGGATGGTAGGGGTTGAACTCAGGTTGCCAAGCCAATACCTTTCCCACTGTACTCTCTCTGGCCCCGTTCACTTTTATTCAAGATAATTTTATAAATATATGGAGACTGAAAACATAATTTATATAGATTATTAGTGGAAATTATTGAAATAGGAGATAGCTGCATGGAAAAGAATATGAGCAAATTTACAAAGTTAGAAAAACAATATATTTAAAGGGCAGACTGGTAAAAAGTATATTTAGTACTGTGACAATTATTAAAATGTTCACAATATTTTTCTGTATTACTTGGAGCACTATAATTGTATCTATTAAAATGATATTACTTTTTAAGTAATTTTTATCAAAATTATTATATGATTTCAATAAAGTTAAGATTTATGATAATTGATGCAAAACAAACAAAGATCTTGAATTTCTACCACTGTCCATATTGCATTTCAGGTCCAGTCTTCATTTCCCCTCACACCTCCACTCGTTAAATATAGTGAATACTATGTTTATTTTTATTGATAATTATATATTTTATACCTCAACTTTCAATTAACTATTATTCTCGTGATTTTTGTAACTAACCTGACCTGGTACATTAATATATAATTATGTTAGAAACTTTTTACTACTGAAAGAGGACTTTATTTTTAATGAATGCTTTTTAATTTGTATAGGAAAAACCTTTTATTTAAGCATTCCTATACGACTATGCAAATTTTAAAATTAAAGGGTTGTTTATGTCACTGCTTTCTTTTTAGGTAAACCAGTCATGATTGTGACAGAGTATATGGAAAATGGTTCCTTAGATACATTTTTAAAGGTGAGATTCAGTGATTCAAATTTAGATTAGATATTTTGTACAAAGTCATTCAACTAAGTCTTTCCCAACCATTGTCTGAAATTTGTGCTTGTTTCCAATGTCTGCATACCCTCTAATTTTCATCAACATCTCAAATATTTGTACAGTATACTCACTGTTTTGTCTAGATTATTTACATTAAGAGCCAGGGCAGTGGCACAAGTGGTAGGGTGTTTGCCTTGCACGTGGCTGACCTAGGACAGACTGCCTTTTGATCTCTTGGTGATCCATATAGTCCCCTTAAGCCAGGAGTGATTTCTGAGCACATAGCCAGGAGTAACCCCTGAGCATCACCAAGTGTGACCCCAAAAAAGCAATAAATAAATAAATAAATAAATAAAATGTTCACGTTAGGGTGTCTGAACGTTGCTGTAAAAGAATATTCTATCCAGGATCGGTTTTCATTTGTATTCAGAACTTCCAGAGTGAGTTGTGAAAAATCTAAGACTTTAAATATGGAATATGGATAAAATCAATAAAGTTTATTGCTTAAATTAAAAGTGCTTTGGATTTCTAGTTAGAAGTTTTTTTGATTTTGAGGTTAGAAATATGCCAGGAAAAATTTAGCTCTTGTTTTCATCATCAGTTTATGAAGAAAGTGGCTTATTTATAGGATGTTTTACTTAAAGTCACAATTTCCAAAAGCTGATTGAGAAAATCATGTGAGAACTTACTGAAGTTGATTGATTTTCAGTCACTTTAAAAAGTTTTAAATATAAATAACAAAATTAAAACAATTAAATTCCAAAAACAATTATATTCCAAAAATCATCATTGTTTTGAATTTTTTTTCAGAAAATATATATCATGTTGCTATAGTTTTATTCATTCTATATCATAATATTACCAAAATAAAAGAGGTAAATGAAAGGGGAAGAAAAATAAGGGGAAAGAAGATGAAGAGAAACATGGAGTTGAGCACAAAAGAGAGGAATATAGACGGGAAAAAAATAAGCTTTTAAAAGTATTTGATTTTCTCAAATTGTCCAGTGACAGACAGTGGATGTATAATGTCTAAAGTGTTCATGCTAATCATTCACATTAGTGGCTATTAAACATTACCAATTGAACTATATAGTCCTTCCCTTTTCCCATTCTCTTTTAAACGGAGATTGCATGTAGAATTGTTAATAGATAATTAATTTGGGGTCAAATAGAAGATCCTTTCATAGGCCCTTCCCTGATTGGTGTTGCTGAACTAATGTTTCTACATCATCTTTACAGAAAAATGATGGGCAATTCACTGTGATTCAGCTTGTTGGCATGCTGAGAGGCATTGCTGCAGGAATGAAGTACCTTTCTGACATGGGTTACGTTCATAGAGATCTTGCTGCCAGAAACATCTTAATCAATAGTAACCTTGTGTGCAAAGTGTCTGACTTTGGACTTTCCAGGGTACTGGAAGATGATCCTGAGGCAGCCTACACCACAAGGGTAAGATCTAATAGAATGCATTTCTGAAACTCTAGACTAGAGGCATTTGATTTTTAAAGATTTAAAAGGTAAGAGCAAAAAAAGGCCATTTTTCCGATATCCACAGTGAGACAGAGGTGAAAAAAAATGTTCACATAATTCTCATGTTAGATACCAGTACATGAAACATTTTCTGCAATAGAGTATGGTTTCTAAAATATATATGGAAGCACATAAATTCACTGATTAATAAATCTCATAGTAAAGAATAAAATAATTATGGCTTTAGTTGACAATTTTTTTGCTGTGGAAAATTGTATCGGATAATAATTATCTGGACAATCTACATATGTATTGCATGTATTGAATTACTCTTAATAAATACTGTTAAAGTATAAAATATTTATGTTATCAAGCTAGATAGTATCAAAATTTGTATCATAGAGATAGCCTAGCTAGTAGGATACTTGCCTTGCACAGAGCTGACCCAAATTTGATCCCTGGTACTCATATCCTCACTAGTACTGAACCGTGAGTGCAGAGTCAGTAGTCAACTTGAGCACAGTTTTGCATAGTCAAAAAAACAGAAAAGAAATCAAAAGTCTATGTGGTGTTCTTCCTGAATTAAATTCTTAATAACAAATATATTTGTTTCTAATAATAGCATCAGGTTAGTTTACATTCATTTAAACTCCCTTTTAAGATTAGAAAGTAATTATAGTAATTTTTTACAGTTTAATTCAGCTCACCTTTATTTTAATATGGACTGTGTCATCTCCTTTTCTTGAGAAGTGGTGAAAGGGGTGGAGGCACTCCCAGCAGTCTCAGGACTTACTCCTGACTCTGCACTCAGGGTCTATCACTCCAATCAGGCTCTTTGGGTGCAAAGATCACAGTTCAGCTTCTTGCAAGGCAAGCACCTTACCCACTGTACTATCACTTAGTTCCCAGTCATGTTTTATACTTAAGTTAAAATGTTCTACATTTTCTTATTTCATTTAACTTTTTAGGATCACTCCCATACATTAGTCTAAATTATAAACTTGTAGAATTCCTTTTGTCTTTATAGTTTTGTGATACATGTGAGTTTATGTTTTATGCTGTCCTTCATATCAAAAATTACTAAGCCAGTTGCTATTTTACTAAAAGTATAGTTGATTTAAGTAAAATATTTTAAACAGTTATTTATTCTTGAACTAATAATCATAATAATCACTATTTTAATTAGTGAACCCCTAGATTTATTCTGCATTAAATTTAAATTTATGAATTTAGCCTAATAAGATTGAGATTACATAAAACTATTTGCAGCATAATTCATTAAGTGTATATAGAAGATTTCATAAATACCTAATAAGATTGAGATTACATAAAACTACATTTACAATATGGTTTATTAAATTTATATAGTAATTTTATAAATACCTTAATCAGTTACCAGACTTGTGAAGGAAAAAGAAAAACAAGGCCCTGAAACTCACAGATTTACTTCTCTGAAATAACATCTGGTAGGATGTAGAGAATCTAGATACTGAGAGATAAAAAGAGAATTTCCGATAAAACTGATAATTATGATATGATCACAGAATCCGGAAACAAATTTTAGGCTGATGTTTAAAAGTAATTATAAACTATTTTAAGAATAGTAAGAACATAATAGTAACAGTAATGTAACACTATCAAAATTGTCTAACCTTCAAAATTATACTTTATAAAATATAAATGATGTGTCACTACTATATGCATTTAAGAAGCAAATAATAAATGTAACTTCATCTAAAAGATTAATTTTAATTACTACACAAAAATATTAGTTCTTCAAATATCTTGAAACTTTCCTTTATAAAAAAGTTTTAAATCTCATTTGCTAATTTTCAATTAAAATTATCTATTAAAAAGGAATGCATATGTTAATCTTTATACAATAAAGTACTCAATGTCTACAATATTTATTCTTCCAATCCCTTAATATGTTTGCTTATATATAAAAATTTTAGCTCTCAAGCAATAAAAAAGCCTGAAAGGGTAGGATCTTAAAATAACTATATTTTAAAATAAAAAAAACGTTTTTCATGTAATAAATTCAAAATTTAAAATGGTATTTTTCTTATAAGTATAATTTAAATTTTTCTGTACTAAAAAAACTAAACTGAATACATTTTAATTTTATTGAATTAAATGAGATTTCTACTTCTTAGGTAAAGAAAAATACGACTTAACAAACAAAGTTATGCCAAGAAAAATGAGAGGAATCATTCTAAAAGAAATTTCACAGTACCAGGGGGTAGTATAACTAAATTTGTATTATATCTGATTTCCATGCTTGTCTTATTAACTATAAAACTAGTTTATCAGGGTTTCAGCAACCAAGATTTTACACTTAAAATTCCTCTATTGAAAGAACACCCTGAGCACTTGAGTCCTTTACTCTCTGTTAGAAAGTCATGAAAGTATATTTTATTGATTGCCCGACTGCCCGCTTTCCCCACTTAGAACTGCCGCCCTGATACTGTAATTGAGATGTGGCTCCTGTGTGTGTTCCAGTAGTCAAACAGAATTTAAACTAGAAACCTTCCAGACAACCAATTAGTAGTCAGTCCACAAGTGCTTATGGGCTGAGATATGTGAAAAGACACTGCATGCTGTCAAACAGATTCACTTAAAAATGCTACATCTCTTTCCAGATCTTTTCAAGAAGGCAACGATTCCCCTAGATACATTTGAAGCTTGTGAGAATTTCATTCTTTTTCAATTTTAGGGAGGCAAAATTCCAATCAGATGGACTGCCCCAGAAGCTATAGCATTTCGAAAATTTACCTCTGCCAGTGATGTCTGGAGCTATGGAATCGTGATGTGGGAGGTTGTGTCATATGGAGAAAGACCCTATTGGGAGATGACCAATCAAGATGTAAGTTTATATCTTTTCTCCCTCGAGGAACTTAAAATGTATTTTTCATTTCTAAAAATGATAGTTGCTTAAAAATATGAAATATTTTGCTTACACTCAAATATGTTTTGTCATTGAAATATTCTTTATGCAGAAGCATAAAATGAATTAGTTAAAAAAAATAAAGCAAATTTTGTCATATAAGAGCACAGTCCCTTGCTACACATTCCAACAATACTGTAGTAAGGATTGATTCATTTTAGGTCATTATTATTTCAGGAAAAAAAAAAGATGCCAAAGAATAAATACTGACAGTAAAGTGCTTGTGGTTTACATTTGATAAGGTCAGTTAAAATTCTAAACCAAAAAGATAAATGATATTGATTGAATAGTAAGTACAAGTAGAAGTTGAAAGGAATAATCCATTTGCTTAAAATAATATATATATAGATAGAATTGTCTATTTAATTTGGAAACACTTTCCCACATTGAATTGTAATTCATGCTTATTACAATAGAAATCTAGAATTCATTAAACAAATGAAAATTCTTCTATACAAGTTCAGAGTGTTTACTATATGATACCTGGACAATACCTATGATCTTGGTTTCTGCAAATTTCTATTGTATCAATTCAATACAACCTTTCATTTGGACTCACATTGAAATATTGTATTTTTTTCAAATAATGATTATAGCTAATATGTATTAACCCTGATATATGTGCTTTGTAAGTATTTTATGATCTACCAACCACTAGCTTATTACTTCTTTAAAAAATCAGTATATTAAACAACAAAGAGTCAAAATCAATATTGAGTTATGGTTTAACTCAATATCATGCTAATTTAAAACATTTATTTTATTGAACTATTTCTTTGATTCATTCTCTGTAAAAATCTCACTTTCCTATGACCTCAGGGTATATAAACAGATTCTATATACTTCTGGCTACATTTTGTAAAATCAACATTCCCATACCATAGCTAACACTAACTTTAAGGTATAAAAATTTTAAGTCCAGTTGTACACAATCCCATTTCCACTTCAAAATGTTTTCCATAACTGCAGGGTCAACCTAACTAGGATGAAAGGTGAGATTTATAATGCTCTGTTTCTACTTAAGTGTTATAGAGTGGTCCAGGATGAAGTAGAAATAAAGAGACTTTCTGATCTAGATTTGTTCATGCATCAAACAGTGCAGAAATCCAAATATTAGTTCTATGGTGAGATAAAAAAGATCTTCCAAGTGTCCTTAAAGAAGGTCTCCCTTCTGCAAGGAGCTAGAAGAGAAGACTACAATCTAATTAATTTCCCCAGGTTTCTATC
Source organism: Crocidura indochinensis (assembly GCA_004027635.1). NCBI lineage: Eukaryota > Metazoa > Chordata > Mammalia > Eulipotyphla > Soricidae > Crocidura > Crocidura indochinensis. Next base: position 41,995 of record PVKC010000476.1, on the reverse strand, counting down.
ACTTGTATGTTACTTACATTCCCTTACTGAAATGTATGTTGGATAGCTATTTTACTACAAAAAATACATTCTTCTGGTGTCTTACTGGGGCTCTTTCATTTAGACAGCAAGTCTGTCTTCTTCAAATTTCCCTAAGAAAAAAAAGTATAGTTTTTAAGAATTAGTTCATAGTATCCTTCTTGGAGCAAAAGAAAAATGAGTTTATCAATTCCTAACTTTCAATAAGCATACAGAATGCTACTTATTAAGGTCATTTAATATTGTTTCAATTGATTTTTTTGTGCTTTATTCATTTTGTTTACTGAGCACTGTGACTTTTAGAGAACATACTGTTCTTCAATGTTATACTTCATACTGTCTTCAATTTTATAATTTTAGAAGTAGGATAATTAAAAAGCAGTATTGAATTCATAATATAATTCAAAGTCTAGTAGAGAAATATTATGGCTTTTTTATAGATAAGAAATCGAACTCTTGAGATTAAATAACTAGCATATCACAAAAATAAAAAATTATACTTGAAACTTCACCTATTACTCAAAAATGAACATAACTAGTTAGCATGCTGTATCAAATTGAATCACTGTCTATCTCTTCCCTTTGTTTTCCAACCTATGATGTTTGATTAATCTTGTAATTTAATATAAAATAATCAATTCAATTATAATGACTGCTCTTGATTTATCTAGTCTAGACAAAAAACAGACTTACTTAGCAATTTCTTGTCCAAATAAAATTCGAGTGCTAACTTGAGGTTAAAAAGCATTTCAGGATTTGGGATTCTAACTTCTTTTACAGGTAATTTCAATGGATATAAGTTAAGTTTTGTGAGAGTATTTTTTCTTTCATTACTTGCCTCCTTCTTTCCACTCATGGAAATTATTTACTCTCATTTTCATTATTAACTTCTTACCAGGCTTGAGATATTGTGAATTCTTATTGTCATTCAAAATTATTTGTTTTCTAAACTATATGTGTGACATGTGTATTATTATTATTACTATTATTCATTTGATAGACAATTATACCCTGGTACTATGAAATATTATTATTCATTTAATAGACAATTACACCCTGGTACTATGAATACATCATAAAATTACAGACAAAAGTAGGGCATTATCAATGTTCTTAAGAATTTTTGTCCATATAGACTGGGTTTACCTACTTTCTTCTATATTAGTTAATATATCTTTGTTTAACCTTCCACTGCTCTGTTTAACCTTCCACTTTCTCTGGTGACTACTAGGCCTCAAATGAACTCATTTGTCAAATGTCTGAAAAAACTAGAATGAACCATACAGCCTTTAGATTGGGAATCACTTGATTGAACTACATGTCATAGATGTAAGACCCTGGATTCTATTCCTAACACAACATTTTTTATTCCTCCTACCATTATGTTTAGCACTAGTGGATATAGTAATGATAGCCACAGAATTCCACCATTATTTTTTCTTTTAAGTTTAGGATATATATATATATATATATATATATATATATATATATATATGATTGTTTTTAGTGACAGAATAGGGAGAGCCAGTGATATTTTTCTATACTTATTTATTATTTGCAATCATAAATTTTCATAAATTACAAAGCTACAAAAGTATTTGATGGAGTTTAAGATGTAAAATGGTTGATCAACACCAGTTAATTCATGACTGTTTTTAAATTTTCAGTGTTTTAGAATTATCTATAAGAGACGCATATCTGATTATGTTAGTAGTTTATAGTAAAGTGAAGACATTTTAATAGTACTAAATATCATGTTGTAATTAATTAAAAGAAACCCGTGTTTTGGAGCCTGAGAGATTGCACAGCGGTAAGGCGTTTGCCTTGCACACAGATGATTCAGACAGACGGTGGTTCAAATCCCGGCATCCCGTATGGTTCCTCCCGAGCCTGCCAGAAGCGACTTCTGAGCTCAAAGCCAGGAGTAACCCCTGACCACCACCAACTGTGATCCCTCCCCCGCAAAAAAACCAAACAAACAAAAATAGAAAACCATGACAACCAAGATCTAGATTTTCTACGAACAAATTAATTTCTTAACTTAGTAAATTATTATCTAAAATTAGTATATTAACCAGTAACTAGTTAGTCCGAAAATAATCTAACTGGTATCTAAAGGAAAACTGGTTGGATGAAAAGAAATATTTTAAGAATGAATAAAATAATTATTTTCATTTTAATTATTGCTATTTTTTTCTTTATATGTCATACCCAGTGACGCTAAGAGGTTACTTTGCACTCAGGAATCACTCCTGTGTTCACAGGGGAACATATGCGATGCCAGGGATTGAAACTGGGTAGGCCACATGCAGTGCATGTGCCCTACCAAATATGCTATCACTCCTGCCCCGTTAACTCTTTTAGGAAAAATGTATACATAAATAATTAGTACCCAACTACAAACATGTTTATAATCATGATGCTTTAATAAAGATAGTATTTTTAAAAGAAAAATGAGTGTTTCAGTTTAAAATTCTTTCTTTCTGGTGTTTATGAACAACTACAGAATATATATTCAAAACTAAAATTTGAATAAAGGATTTTAAAGTCACTCTATCTTTGAAATTATTTACCAATAATTGTGATTTTTATTTACCAATTATTTCCAATTGTAGTAATAATTTCTTAGTTGCTAAACTAAAAAATAACATTCATATACTTTTAAAATTAATAGAAAAAATCCTCCTTCCTAAAATAGATATTTATATATAAAGCTATCTGTTATATTTTAGTTAATTTCTAATGATTATATAATATATAATATGTATAAGATATATCTTTGCGGGGGGCTCATCCTGGCTATGTGATCAGAAATTACCCCAGGCTCTGGAGACCATATGGAAAGATGGGGATCAAACCCTTGTCCTTCCTGGGTCAGCTGCATGCAAGGCAAACTCACTACCACTGTGCTATATTGCTCCAGCCCCTTCTAATGACTATTCTTAAACTCTCTCATTCTGGGGAGTTTCACATACATGGTAATCGTATGACCCTTATATGTAAAATTTCTAGCAAATACATAGCAATGTAAATGCTCAAACATTGCACAAATTTAAATTCATTCTAACACATAGGTGATGTTCAAATTTTCCATACCAACTCTCTGCCATTTACTTTCCAGCTTACTTTTTAATATTTCCTATATAAAGAATGTATTATTTTCCCAAAGGGTTCAATTTTTCCAACATAATTTATTTTCATGCAGAGCATTCATATACCTCTTTTAAATTATTTCCAACAGTGCAACTCAATATCTGAATAGAAAGAAAAATGTCTGGTGTGCATTTCTAGTAAGAATTAAGTATGTATCCTCCACTACTAATTTTTATGTGTATTAAAACAAGCAATCACTTAACCTTTTTGTATCTTATGTGTTTCACCTGTAAATGCAGTAATAGCTATTTAACTATAATGAATGTATACAAGATGCATTCATCATAGTGTCTAATATATCATGCCTAGACAGTTATATGTATGTCATCAAAGAATCGTATGCCTGAAATAATTACATATATTAATATTAATATGTAGATATATGAATATGTAGAAATATGTGAAAATTTAAACATGATAAAATAGAAAGGAAGCAAAGATACATCTTAATAATAAATGTCTTATCTGTAGTATTGAAATGGGTAAAATATATCAGTGAATTTAGTGCAGCTTTAAAAGATGTTAGAAAGCCTGTGAAGGAGTCTTCAAGTCTATTACTTATTATAGGAGGTTTTTTGTTTTGTTTTGTTGTGTTTGTTTTTGCAACACACCTAGTGACACTCAGGAGTTACTCCTGGCTCTGTACTCAGAAATCGCTCCTGGTTTTTGGGACCATATGGACGCCTGGGGATGATCTAACTGCGGTCTGTCCTAGGCTAGCACGCACAAGGCAGACACCTTACCGCTTGCGACACTGCTCTGGCCTCTTGTTATAGGAGTTTTATAGAAGTTAACTAATCTTATACAAGCATGCTCTGCAAATCAAAGATTTAATATAAATATGATGATAGGTTTTTAGATGATCTACAGTTAGGGATGATCTATCAATGACTTTTCTAAAAAGTAATGTTAAAAGGGAAGTTTGAAAAACAATACTTTCTGTCTTTTGTGACCTCAACCAATAGGGTTCAAGGGCTATTCCTAGGTCTGCAGGAGTGACTTCTGCAGTAATACTCAGAACATATGCACTACTGGTGATTTGAATAAAATTAATGGCCATAGCCACAAGAAAGATAAGTGCTTTGGTGCCTTAACTCCTGTTAAAATCTCTCCAGTAACAAGGAAGCAAATATTCATGATCCACCTCTTTTGTAATGCAAGATTGCTTATCACCAAATATTCAAAAAGTATCTCTTTCATGGCTTGTGGACAATTTTCTCGGGCAAAATTCAGAATTATTTACAGACTGAACTACTATGGTACTTGTAATTTCAGTTGATCTGAGAGCCTGATTTGTTTCTTATCTATTGTCTATATCACTACCCCTTCTGAATATACCTTATTAATAACTAGTAGGATATTCTAGTAGCCTGAACCAATTTTGTGTTCTTGTGGTTAAGTAACAAAAAGTTGGTTATAAATGAGATTTCTACGTGTACCACCTAAATTGCACATTTCTCCCTGTCTCAACTACATAAAAGCAGTTCAAATGCTGCCTGTTGTTGCTAAGAAGCAATGAACTTTGCCCTAATAGTAACTCTTCTAATACAAATACCCCTTTTCTTTTTCTTGAATATGGGTGTGTACCCAAAATCATGTTTTTAATGGAAGCCTCAATTTTCTGACAAAATTCTGGATGTATTATAGCCTGACATGTCTTTGAAATAAAGGCTAACAGTTCGTATATTTTTGGAACATTTCTACTCAAACCAAATAAATTTGACACCTTACAATCAAATTGGAGGAAATATTTATACCATATTGTTAAGAAAAATTTACTCATCTATATGCAAATTGCAGAAGGCCGGCCATTGCTAAATAATTACATCACTGTGTGATATTTTTGTATTTTTTACTATGAATATTCTTTTTTTTTTTGTTTGTTTGTTTGTTTGGGTCACACCCCGCGGTGCTCAGGGGTTACTCCTGGATGTCTGCTCAGAAACAGCTCCTGGCAGGCACGGGGGACCATATGGGACACCGGGATTCGAACCAAGCACCTTTGGTCCTGGATGGGCTGCTTGCAAGGCAAACGTCGCTGTGCTATCTCTCTAGGTCCTGAAGTGAATATTCTGATTGGGTATATTGGGAATATAATCTTTGGTACTTTGTATTTGAATGCTTACATAGATCTGTGGGAAACAAAAGCTAACCATAGCCAATATAGCTTACACACCTTAACAAACAAACCTTCAGAAACAGACTAAAATTAAAATAAAGGATTAAAGAAAGAAACTTTGGTCTCACACACTTCAGGGTTCTATTCATGGCTCAACTTTCACCAAATGAATTATGACACACAAAATGTACAGTGAGGTTTATAAACTAGAAGAGATGAAATTATTTGCAATGTTTCATACTATTGGTTTATACATTAACGCTAACAAATGCCTATATTATGACAATAATTCAAATACAGAACGTTTAAACCAGTACTATTTTTTCTTTTCCCTTTGTTCATTACAACCTCTACATTGATAAATGTGATTATAGTAAAAATATTAAAATGTAATTCATACTATTATGTATTATAAATTATATAATGAATAATACATGTTACACCTTTGGTAGTTTTATAATATTTCATTAACCAATCTGGTACTAATTTTATTCATTCCTATTTAAAATTATGACAATTTTTGCTATGAATGAAAAAACATTTATAATGTCCAAAAATTATACTCATGGTTTAATAAATTTTGAGGATAAATCTAAGGGTGAACTTAAAATTAATTTCAATCACCTAATTACATTGGATAAATTATATTTTGTATTTTTATTTTATTTATTTATTTATTTGGTTTTTGGGTCACACACGACAGCGTTCAGGGTTTCCTCCTGGCTCTACACTCAGGAGTCCCTCCTGGCAGGCTCAGGGGACCATATGGCGTGCTGGGATTTGAACCACCATCCTTAGGCATGCAAGGCAATACCTTACCTCCATGCTATCTCTCTGGCCCCTGGATAAATTCTAATTTAGAGATATGTTATTATATTTCTACTTATAAATTTATAAGAATATAAGGTTAATTAAATATTATATTCTGAAAATGATTTCCTAGATCAAGAAAATTACTTTGAAACTGATAAATTAATCTATACTTCTCAAGTCACATATAAAGAGTACTTCTAAGTGGGAGAATTTAATTATTGAATACTATGTCTTAAATATTAAGCAATGTTTTAAAATATATGTTTAAAAATCAATTGTGTGGCTAGTGAATTAGTTCATGAAGTATGGCACTTGTTCTCCTAACACTCAAGCCTTGTTTAATCACTAGCACCATTTATGGCCGTGAACACTTACTGAAAGTAAATTGTATCATCTTTTGGGATAAAAAAGTACATTCTTTTAAATGCAAATACAAATAAATAAATTTTTTTTCTGAGTGCATGAAATACTCATGCTTTAGGCATTTTATTTGGATAAAAATACTAATAAAGAGAATAGTTCTTATTAGTAAGGCTATGATTAAATCAATTAATTTTCATAAATTTCTGAGTGTAAAGCCAGGAGTAACCCCTGAGCACTGCCGGGTGTGACCCAAAAACAAAAACAAAAAAATATAAATAAATTTCAAGCAGGATTAAATTAGTGCTAGAATTTTGAGAAATATATTATATATTTTAATATATTTTATACATTATATGTAATATATAAAAATTAACTATTTGAATGTTAACAATTGAATAAAATATTATAATTTTAGTAGTATATCTTCTAAACCGGTATTTAGAACAAGCCGCACTTATAATGTTTTTACTGAAACAATATCACAATTGGACTGATACTTATATGTCTACTTACGTTGAAAATTATTTATTATTTTGCTGCTAGACAATCCTCCCAAATTCCCAAAAGAAAGGAGCTAATAATAAATATCCAGATCTTGGCTTTATTAAATGATACATGAGAAAGTTATGCTAATTTAGCCTTTGACTCAGCCATCATTTACCACCTAAAAGTCTTTTTTGAGGTAAAATTGTAGCTCTATTATGTATTATGTTTTGTAAAAAGTGATTCTGCACTTATTTTTTTAATTCAAGCAAAAGACATTAAACTCAAGATAAAAAATCATTAGAAAATTTAATCTCTACCTGATTTCTCCATGAAAAGATAAATCTAACATAAATTGTTCATTTATGCCAATAGAATTTATAATTTATTTTATATGATGAATTTAGGTAAAAGTTGTTTCCTACTAGTTTAAAATTTTATTGTAAGTAGCATTTTTTACCATTGTGAAAGCTTCTTAACTTTTTTTATTCCTAGGTATATAGAAGTAATAAAAAACTTTAACAGTAGTAACATCATATGTTACTGTAAGAGTAACAACAATGAAAGATAAAAATTTGACAATGGGAAAATTTTAAAGTTATTCTATATTAAATTGATTGTGTTGAGAGTTGCTTTTGTTTTACTTACACAGGTGATTAAAGCCGTTGAGGAAGGCTACCGTCTACCAAGTCCCATGGACTGTCCTGCGGCTCTCTATCAATTAATGCTGGATTGCTGGCAGAAAGACCGAAATAGCAGGCCCAAGTTTGATGAAATCGTCAATATGTTGGACAAACTAATACGGAATCCAAGTAGCTTAAAGACTCTAGTTAATGCATCAAGCAGGTAAAAGCTCAGATCTTGAATTTTCTTGAAAATAGCTCATTCACATTGATTCTAGAAATGTTTTCTCAGTTAATACCAATTAAAGTGTATCACATATACGTTAACCTATATATGAATATATATGATTTATTTTATTTGGATATAGTTTGCTTATATTATTTCTTGGTAAGAAAATAAGTAGGGGTTATTGTATTTTACTTAAAAGCATTGAGGCAAGGGAGTACAACAGGTAGGAGGGAGTTTGTCTTGCACACATTTATTCAGGGTTTGATTCCTGAATTTCCACATGGTGCCATGAGCACTGTCAGTAGTAATTGCTGAATGCAGAGCCAGGTATAAAACTTGACTATAAACAGTATAAAGAGGTATATCCCCCAAAATATTTATAACTATTTATAACTATTCCATTTGTGTAACATATCAGTTTGAGGTAACTTTAGCTATAGCCCAATTAAAGTATCACTTTTATTAAAGAAGAGTATTATTTAAAAAAAAATGACAGAAACACTGCAGCAGCAATAATACCTGCCACAGCAGCAGTGGAGTGGATCCCAGAGACATGGAGATCAGCTCATCCATATAAACCCCCAAAAGTAAAAACTCCAAAATCTACCAGCCCAGCAATGTGCCCAAGTCCTGGAAAGGAAATACAGGCCATCGCAGCATCAAAAATGAAGCTCCTAGGGAAATTGCTGAGGTACCACTGTGAGACCCAGCCAGCCAATGAGGTCTGGTAGCAACTCTATTTCTAGATATCTTTTTGCCTAACCCATTCTACCTTGTTTGGCAATTTAATTAGGACCTTAGGGCCCAGCCTGCATTTTCTTTTTTCTTTTCTTTTTTTTTTCACATATTCTTTTGCTTTACAAATCATTTTTTAGCAAATTCTTTTTGTTTTAATTTTTATTGTGGTCAAAGTGAGTTACTAATCTTTCACAGTTATATTTAAGGTACATAGTGATAATGAATAAGGGGAATTCCCACCATCGGTGTTGTCCTCCCTCCATCCCTTTACCCTCCTTTACCCCCCAGGACGCTAGTGTACTGGTCCCCACTTGTACAGCTTCTTGTAGATGGGTATCGATTCTGTTGTCATTGACTTAGGATTCTTCAGGTCCTTCTGGATCTCATCTCTATTGTCTCTGGATATTATTACCATACTATCTCTTATTTTTCTTAAAGTGTTAGATTACTATGTCTATCTCTTTCCCACTGATTCATTTCACTCAGTAAATTAATTTCATATACATTCATGTATAAGCAAAATTCATTACTTCATTTTTTCTAACAGCTGAATAGTATTCCATTGTGTAGATGTACCACAATTTCTCCAACCATTTTTCTATTGTTGGATACCTGGGTTGTTTACAGATTCTGGCTATTGCAAATAGTGCTGCAATGAATATAGAAATGCAGAGAGCATTTTTTAATAGTGTTTTTGTGTTCCTAGTGTATATTGCTAAGTGTGGTGCTTCTGGATGATATGGAAGCTCACTTTCTTGTTTCATGAGGAATAATCATAATATTTTTTAAAAAGCTAGACTAGTCTACATTCCCACCAGCAGTGAATGAGAGTTCCTTTCTCCCCCATCTATGTCAGCACTGGTTGTTCTTGTTCTTTGTAATGTTCATTGTTCTCTGTGGTTTGAGATTATACCTAATTGTTTTGATTTGCATCTCCCTCATGATTAGGGATGTGTGGATCTTATTTTCAGGTTTCTTTTAACCATCTGTATTTCTGCTTTGAGGATATGTCAGTTTTTTTCTTCTCCCCATTTTTGGATGGGATTAGGTTCTTGCTTTCTAACATATCTTTGCCTTAAGTAACCCCCTGTCTGAAGGTATTGGGTGAATAATTTCTCCCATTTAGTCAGTTGTCTTTATATCCTCATTTTTGTTTCTTTTGAGGTGCAGAAGCTTCTCTGTTTAATGTAGTCCCATTTGTTTACCTTGGTTTCGACTTGCTTAGTCAGTGATGTTTTCTCTTTAAATATGCTTTCTATTACAATGTCCTGAAGCATTATAACTATATTAGCAATAGTGGATACCACAAAGTCAAGAAATAAAATGTGGGAGAGACAAGTGAGAGGAGAGTGGGAGAAGGTGATAGGGAAACTGGGGACGTTGGTGGCAGTAAATTCACACGAATTCACATGAAGAGTTGTGTTCATTATATGACTGAAACTCAATCATAAGCAATTTTATCACATCACTTAAGTAATTATATTTAAAAAGAAAAGTATAGTATTATAGGAAAAGTCAATCAAACTAATATATTTAAACAAGATGTATTCAATAATACTTACTCTTTTATTATTTTAGAAATGATTTTAATGTCTTTTATATTTTATGACATTGATAACTCCTTTAGGGATTTTATAATCTTATGCTGATTCACACCAATATTTGACTAATCATTTGAAATGTTATTGAGAAAGACATAATACTGATAATTAGTTGTTTTACATAAAATATGTGAGTGAATGAGGCATCTATTTCATGAATTCTGATGAATACATTTAAATAATGCTTCATATTTATCTTTAACCTAAAAATTGTAAAACTATTCTTTCAAACAATGTATCAGTTAAATTCTGTACTTGGAAATTTAACAGAATGTTATTTCCACTATATTTGAGGCAAATGTCTTTTAGTACAAGAAAAAGTTCGTAGTGGTAAATGAATTTGCTGCCTATTATCAAGAACTAATAAGAAGCAATTTGTTGATAAAGTAGCATAAGTTCTATCATTCAGATATACTCTTTGTTCAAAATCAAAAAAGGCATTTTTAAATACAAATTGATCTCCAAATTCTGTAAGTCATCATTAACTTTCTGTGGTCGCATCAACAACAAAAGAACAAAACAAAACAACAAAACAAAACAAAAAAAGAATAAATTGTGGGTTATTTTTAGTAAATCATCTTAACTGAGCATGAATGAATATAAAAACTTCAGAAGAAATTGACACTACATGTGGAAATAAAAAATGATTAGACTTGAACACCAAACACATAGTCAATGACAATAGAATCAATACATAATTTACAAGCTATAGAAGTGGGGAATAGTTACACTAGCATTATGGGAGGGTGGTAAAAGAGGAAGATATGGGATACATGCTGGAAACAGGGGTGAAGGGAAGACAACAGTAGTGGTAGGAATGCCCCTCATTTATTGTCACTATGTATGTACCTTACATATGCTTATGAAGTAATTGTAATTCACTTTGAGCACAATGAAAATTTAAAAAAAAAAGTAATTGGCACTACATGAATTATCCTATCCTAGTTTTCTGTTGGCATTTTCACATAACTTTTTAAGTAGCAATAAACAAATAAATACAAGGAGTTTTAACTAATGTTTAAATTCTTGAAAGCTTAATGATTAAGCTATTTTAAGTACTTAATACTATTCAAAGAAAGATCTAAACAGACAGATTTTATATCCCTAATTTTGAATTATTTTTCCATGTTATTATTTGTGCATTCCCCCTATAAATATATGCATAGATTCATTGACTATAAATTATCATATGAGAACAAATTTTTATTTTAAAATACTAAAATGTTACATTTTACATTTACATTTTATGTGTTTTAGAGTGTCTAATTTATTGGCAGAACATGGTTCACTGGGATCTGGGGCCTACAGATCAGTAGGTGAATGGTTAGAAGCAATCAAAATGGGCCGATATACAGAAATTTTCATGGAAAATGGATACAGTTCAATGGACGCTGTGGCTCAGGTGACCTTGGAGTGAGTAATTTTTCTGATAATTTTTACATAATTGCTGGGCAAGAAAAATTGTTCAGAAACCAGTCTCGATGAGGTCAAGGGAAATCAGTTAAACTTTGTCTCTGTGTGGCAACTTTGAAAGATGCCACTTCTTTGTAAGCCTGTATTGTTAACAACTGCATGGTTAAAGCTACTTGTTGGCCAGTATCTTTGCTTCTTTGATTCAAAATAACATTTGAATAATTGGAATAATAGCTCATTGGCAAAATACTGGTGTTTTGTGTTGTGGAAAGATGTTTTCTTAACAAGGTTTTTCTACTGGTACCTATGTTATTTGAATGTAAATACAAAACAAACTGTAAGCACAATTGGTGTGACCAATCCTACATTATGACAAAATGCATTCTTAAATTTTGGCTATGATGAAATTCCATCTAACAACATCTTACATAAAGCCTCTCAGGCAGGAATCTCATTTAATCTCTAAGTGGTGCACCTTATATTCTTGCAATTTAAGGATATTTAAGATTCTGCCTCTGATTTGTTATTTGGTACAATCTCAGTGGAACCAATTGTGCCCTTTTCTGTTTGCACGTTTTAGGTAAAATTTATCAAACCTTATTAAATAAAATTGCTAGAGTTAAATATTAAATTCTTTAAAGTTGTAAGTTAATTTTATTTTATTATATACTCTGTGTGTAATTATTTTAGCCTAATATTTATTTGTGAATATTAACTATTGTTATGGTGGTTCCATCTAGATTACACTAACATTAATGATGTTTTAACCTGTGAATATAATGATAATGTGTTCCAAATTTCTTAAAAATTCAAAGGTTAAAATATTGTTGTAAAAATTAGAACATGGTAGAATATTTTAAACTACTAAACCATAGTCCTTATACCATTACTTCACATAGTATGAACATTGAGCAATTGCTTCTCGCCAGTTCTACTATTCTGACATTCTTTGATTCATTGACTTCATGGCTCATCCACCAAAAGGTAACAGGGTACCATCATTTATCATCTACTAATCCCACAGTCATAGGATTTTTCTTAATTATTATTTGTAACTTAAGTCACCAGATCACTTTCTTAATCTTACCATCATCACCAAATCATATCTACTTAGTGGCATGTTGACTTTTCAGTTGTTTCTTTATACACTGAGATCATTTATGATATATCTAAATAGTAAACTGAAAATTTTACTGATCATTTAAAACTATTTTTACATGATTGCTATTTAATTTTCCAGTACAAATGGTCATTTTAATTTATTAAAGTCATTTGTCATTTTATATTAAAATGATACTGTAGGTATTTCTTCTACCCAATGTCAGATTTCTTGTAAATATATAATAAAATTATTTGCATTAAACAATGTCTCTTTATTATTAACTAACAAATATATTTATATCTTTTAGTTTTATTCTTTTCCCTCCCTACATAGTCTCTACCTCGTTTCTATTCTTCAGTAATTTTTGTATGGTCAATTTTTCTATCTTTGATTCAATCATTCTTCTGTTTCTACTACTTTAGTAGTTGTTGCCTCTCATATTACTTCTTTTCAGATATTTTGTCTCTTGATTTATTTACTCTGATCAGAACAGTCAATAAAATTAGGAGACATACTAACATCTTGTTTAGAGACAGTTGATCTCAATTTGTCAATTAAATGCTTCATATTCCTGGAAGACAGTAATGCCTTCCTGCTGTGAATATATCAGTTAAACCTTAATTTCAATGAAGCTGATACCATGAAGAGTATATAATAGCTTTTAATATATACTGTTTCTTATTCATTATTATAATGATGTCTCTCCTAGTTGGTAAGAACAGAGTTATCAAAATACAATGTTAAAGTAAAATAGGGAATAATGAATTATTCACTTGGCCAGAATTTTTTTTTTAAAAATGGTTGCTCGAAGGGGCCAGAGAGATACTAGAGTGGATAAGGTGTTTGCCTTCCCCAACATCCCATATGGTTTTCTGAGCTTGCCAAGAGTTATTTCTGTGTGTAAAGCCAGGAGAAACATTTGAGTACTTATGAGTGTGGCCAAACCAAACAAAACCAAAAAACATTTAAAAAAAATGGTTACTTGGAGGTGAGGTCGGGAAAGGCAGCGAGATGGTACAGCAGTTCAGACCTTGCATGAGGTGGATCCTGATTTTATCCCCAGCATTACACAATCCATTGAACATTGCCAGGTAGAGCCTGGAGGCTTACAGCACTGCTTGGGTGCCAATAATCAAAGGCTCAGCAAGTCACTGCAGGCCAGCATCACATCACTGGATTCTTACATTGTACCACCCACCCACCCACCTGGTTGAGAAAATTGAGGGTGATCCCTGAAGCTCATGTGCACTACTTGGAAGCCTAAAACACCAACTGGTTATTTGTACTATATGTTTTTCCCCCACAATAAAGGCAGTCATTGCTAAGTTCTATGATAACGAGCTGTGAGATATCAGAGATCAAAATAATCTTGAAAAATTTTGAAGGTTTTTCCCATAGTTAAATGATATTTTAAAATCATAATATAAAATATTGTCACATATTTTACTAGAAACTGAGAATTATCAGAATATATTAATAAATTCTTAAAATAGAAAGATTTTATTCATATAAAGCAGTAATCAAAGTGCCATATACTTAAAATTTAAAAATATGATCTGTGCCATAAAATTTGTCCTTGAATATGTTTAGAAAAGGATAAGTAAAGGATTTAAAAAAAACTTTCAGAATCTTATATTTTTTGAAAATATCCTTCATAAAGATTAAATTTATTTCTACCTGTATGTTTATTGCCAGCACAAACAAAATGTGATAGGAAGTGAAAACTTGAGAGTTCTTCAGGTCAAAGCATGTTCACTTGAAATTGTTTTTAGATTTAGATATTTTTATGCTATTCTCTGTGCCTAAATCTTGCTATTCTGTGTACAGTATTAATATGAGAACTATTGTTGTGGCAGTCATGGTGCAATCTGTACTGTGTGTAAGTGCAATGAGTTATTGTCGGCAGGGGGAATTGTGAGCTTGAGGTGAGTTGCAAATTGAATCCAAAGACCTGAATTAAGAGGAGTATTACAGCTTCTTTTCAAACTACTTATCAGACTGGAACTGTCAACTTTTGATTATTCTGGGAATAAGCAAAATTTAGATATAAAACCTGCTCTATACAAGCTGAAGAGGCTTCTTTTAATATTATTTAATAAAACAGGATCTGAACCTACTGAGATGAAAGCTTTTCAAATTCAGAGCTTACATTGGTACACACTAATTCAAATAGAATTTTTTATCAAATAAAGACATTATGTACCTAATGTACAAATAAGATGCTTAATGTTCCACTTTCTACGTAATTGACCTAAAAATTCTAATGTTCAGAATGTTTTATTTCACCACGCCATGCTAATATTCTCTCTTCCAAATGTAAATATTTTATATTGACTATATACGTGAACCACAAGAACAAAATCCCAGTCACAGAACTGCTTAATATAACTTTGACAAAAGGAATAAAATACCTAAATTCAGTGACTCTTGATTAATTTGATCTTCTCCCTTCTCCTATCAGGTCAGTATTGTTGAGGCAAAGTACCTCAAGTATGTCTTAGAAGTATGTCTAAGAGATGTGTAAAGCAGGAGGGAGAAGTATGTATAAGGAAAATACTTAGATACAGTGGATGAATTGTATTCTGAATAATCAAGAGTTGGCAAAAAAAACATCAGCTAGGCATCTCAAGCTATTCTTTATTTTCATACTGTCATTCTGACATCATAATATTGATGTTTTCCACTGCTTAATATTATGGAGTAACGTTTTTTAAATGCTGGAATGTAATCACAATAATTGCAATCCATTATATTTTTAGCTTTTCTAAAACAATTCATGCATTGTTGATAAATCCAACAGTTTTTTGTAAATATACTTGGTCTCATCTTGTTAAAATTCATAAGCCTATGCTAAACTATAGTTTCTCATCATTAAAATTGGCTTTGAGTATTACTTAAGATTACATGTGCTTATGATAGAATGGTGTAATATTATGACACTCAAAACTTTGTCTCATAACAAAATTTTCTATGTGTAAAAGTTTAAAGAGCAAAATGCTACATGAGTAAAATTGATTACATTTTCCAAATTTTTTTCAGAAACATTGCCTTGTAACTATGCTTTTTTCTATATCTGGGTGTTAATTTTAAAGCTTTGGAAATGGCAGTTCGATTTCTAAAGCAATGTTTTGCTAAAGGCCTAAGTTATACTATAGTCTATATAAAATGATGTACTCTGCTTTCATAAATTTATTTCTACAATGAGGAAAGGGATAAAATGGAAAGTTAGAGAAAGAAAGAGAAAAGGGGAGGGAGAATAATACAGAAAAAGAAAAGGGGATTTAGGGGAAGGTAAGAGAAATTCAGTGTCTGATGTCCTGATATGTTTTAGGAAAAAAGATTTAGGTTATAAATTGGCCTTAAAATAAAATTTTATTCTTATTACATTTACATTAAGGACATTTTTAAATTTCAACTTGAAATTTAAACTCATGGGGCTGGAGCAGTGGCACAAGCAGTAGAGCATTTGCCTTGCACATGCTAACCTAGGACGGACTGCAGTTCGATCCCTGGGGGTCCAATATGATTCACCAAGCCAGGATTGATTTCTGAGTGCATAGCCAAGAGTAACCACTGAGAGTCATGGGTGTGTCCCACAAATGAAAAAAAAAATTAAATTCATGTAATGTATGAAATCAAGATATTAATGCTTGGAACCAGAGTGATAGCACAGATGTAGGGCATTTGCCTTTAATGCAGCTGACCTGGGTCAAATCTGGGTTCAGTCACCAGTATCTCATATGGTCCCCCAATCCTGCCAAGAGCAATTTCTGAGAGCAGATCCATGAGTACCCCCCCCCCAGCGCCACAGGGTGTGGCTCCCCCCAAAAAAGTTGTTGATGCTGTATAAGCATAAATTCTGTAACTTAATTACCCAAAAGCAATTCCCAGAAAGCAAATGTTTAGTCTGGCATAGATATCATAAAAATTAAATCTTCAAAGGCATTAAGTTAGAATATTTCTCATGGTCAAACTACTTTTAGAGAATTAAATCTTTTATATATGATCACATATAAAAATCAACAAGAAGCTGTCTTTATAAAGAAAAATAAACAAAATAAACAATTTTATTAAATCAAATATTCAAAATAACCCATTTATTGATTATTAAAAGCATATCTGTTTCAAATATAATTTTTGCATTGAATTTCAAAGCTCATATTATTTGAATAGATGATTCAAAATAATTTTTAAATCTTCATAATAAGCCTTAATTACTATTTTAAAAAGTTCTAACAATTGGGCTAGGCATATTAATTGTGCAATATAAGTAAGCATTCATTCCATCACCATTTTCAACTTTGGAATCTTCACGAAACATATTTTTAAACTTTACTTTAACTCTTTAACTATTAATCACTTAAATTTCTAGTGAAGACTGATTGATTTCAGATTAAGACATTTGAGTCCTTTGGAGAAAAATCAAATATTCCAGAGGACTGGAAAGTATGTTTATTGCATGGAAACCCTAGGTTCTATCCTTCAAATTCATAGTTATGGAACCATTGCTGGGAGTTGTCCCCACACATCACCAGATACTTGGGTGTACTAAACCAAAAGGAAGAAAAAAATTAAAGTAAATGTTAGTTCTCTTCTGTCAAATCAGTTTTAAAATTTGCTTATCCATCTATGAATACCGACAGCTGTATTCACAAATTTTCAATACACAAGTATCGATTAGTTTTAAGTAGAAACACGAGAATATTACAAGACTATAAATGACCTTTCAAGAAGACTTTGATACTTTTCATTATATGTCCCCTCTCTTGTGTGATTTCATGCATTTACATAACTGCAAAGTTATTATTTTATAAGTGAATAAATAATTTATTATAACTTAGAATAATGGGTAATTTAGAGAGGTGACTATAGTACAGGCAGTGTACTGAGTCATTTAAATTCTCTAAGACTTTATTTTCTCATCCATAAGAGAAAACTAATGACTATCCACAGCATAGCATTATGTATATTCCCAGCATACGGGAAAAGGACATCTTTATTCTTAACTATTATTTTTTAAATATACTGATTATTCTTAATCAAAAGGATTTTACCACTCTTAGGATGGTGGTTGTGTCTGAATATACTCTTCTTATAACAGAACGTTTTCAGAAAGCAGTGCTTTTGGCATTTAGTGTATGGAGACCAGACACGCTGTATATCATATCTTGCATATACAGAAATCCATAGCAAAAAAATTATACAGCCTATAACTTGATAGGGTGAAGACTGAGAAAATCCTGATTTAACTGAAGTGAGACAAGATGAAACTCAAGCTTGCTACATTAATTTGTTACTATTTCATAGCATACTTGACTGCTAGCAATAAGGAAATTAAATGATCATATTCCAAAGTAAATTTTTACTGGCCATTAAGTTTTGTTGATGACTATCTTTGTTTCCAAACATTACTTTTATATATATTGTACTTTGGTGTCTTGTAGTCACAGCCATTTATAAACATAATATTTAATAGTCACACTCTTAGAAATGATTCTACCTTAAGGATTAATTGCTTCTTTTTAACTACTTGCAATTTGCTAAAACTATGGAGAAAAAAGGAAACATAAAGAGAAAAAGCAGTCTTTGGTATTATTTAAATAAAACTTTTTCCAATGCTAATACCTTGGAAGTCTAAACAACCAATTATTTAATTTCTATGTCCTGATAATTAAAACATTTTTATTTTAAAACTTTTAAATTCCAATGTAATTTTATCTAAGTTTTAACACAATACGAAATAAATCCATTTACTAAATGCTAAAGAATCTTTGTGTTTCTCATAATTAACTTAATAATATACATATGTAAGAAATTAAGGAAAATTAACAAACAGCTTTGCCATTTGAATTTCAATTTTTTATGCTATAGTTAATTTTTACTACTTTCCAAGTATACCTAAATCACATTTTCTATATATGCAGTAAGGGATTGAATTTCTAAATTTTAAATAACACATAAAAACCGTGGCAATAACCATTATTTCCAAAATATGCTGTTATTTTAGAGCCATAGTATTTGCATTTTTACTTTAAAACCTAAGAAATAGATAATAACTTGGTTAAAATTATTTTCTTTTAGTGTGTAATCTTCAGAATACTCTACATGCCAATAGAACACAGATGTTATTTGGTAAAGGAAGAAAGCTTGGGTATATTGGGTTATAGAACAAAAATAAAATATTTGGAGGTATTATAAGAACAATGTAATGATTGTCACCTAAAGATGTGTTATAAAAACACTTTGTAATTTGAAGAATTTGGTCTTCAATTACTTAACTATTACATTATAAAAAATATTTTAAGCTTACTTCTTTTAGCAAAAATAAAGAGCACTTGTGCATTTTGTAGGTCCACATTTTCAAAACTGAGCAGTAAAATTGTATCATTTAAGTATTAATTGGTAATAATATGTAAATTTTGGCTATTCTGTGCCATAAAATTAATGATGCCATAAAAGGGTAAAATACTATTTTACTATTTGCTATGACTATTGATTTGTTTGGAAACAGATTTTTAAGATACAATTTTGGGCCTTGCCATTGAAAATTGGACCTTGTATGTCTAAATCGGGACTATAATCAAAATAGTTACTCCAAACTGTTTGCCTCTATGCCAGCGTGAAATTTTGAGGTGTGCTGCCAATTGAACCAATACATACACCCAATGTGTGCTTTCTTCATGCAGGGATTTGAGGCGACTTGGAGTGACTCTTGTTGGTCACCAGAAGAAGATCATGAACAGCCTTCAAGAAATGAAGGCGCAGCTGGTGACTGGAATGGTGCCATTGTAACTTCATTTTAGTATAATTTCATCAAGTGAATGATTCTGCACTTTGTAAACAGCCTTGAAATTTATTTAACAAAAAAGGGAGGGGGAAAATCAATGATTTCTAAACTTTAGAGGTACATTTGTTTAAGCCACAGAATTTGTAATCAGTGTTTTACTAAAAAATGTCATCTCAGTATCTTCATTTTTCAAGAAGCAAATATAACTTGTGTGGAATGAGAACTTGCAGCTAAAAAATCATCTTGTATTGCATCAACACATTCCTTTAAACACTTCCACACAATTTTATACAATAAATATATATAAGTATTGATAGCACCTTTATAGACTGAATTATGGCAACCCCTTTCAAAACTTCCAAGAATATATTAGGAAGGAGACTTATAACCATGTGTGGGCTAAAAAAAGCTGCAATTTACTGAAGTTTACTTCAAGTCTGAATTGTCTACATAAGTGTATTGAAGAGCAATATGGTTAAATAATTTTGCAATAGATACCTTCTTTTGTAATTTAAAATGCTGTTAACAGCATTAAGTTATAGAAACTAGAGAAAAAATAAGTTGTTTGATAAAGACAAGTACAATACAGGGTGTATATTTATTTTTCTGTGTCATATATTTACTTTTACTTGCTCTTCTAGAAATTATTAGGTGATAAGTGTGTATATACTCTGTAAAGTTACTGTATACCCAGGAATCAATTTACATTTTGAATTGTGTTTGTGCTTGAACATATGTACATTACCATTCTGTTTGGTGTCTTTAATACATTAATTTTAGCAATGTACAGGAACAAAAGTTCCAAAGTATAACATGACTAGAAGAAGTAGAAAAGCAGTAAAAATTTAACATAAGCTTGTGACTTTTTTTTCCCTCTCCTGTGTCCAAAAGCGACTAAACCTCTTTATTCACTAACAGGAAATGTCTATAAGATTAAATCCCCTTTGACTTTTTAAAAACACTTTGTGATATCTGTGACAATGCAGTTCTTCTAGCCATTAATCTTGCACCCCTGTAAGAAATTTCACCTTTCTGAGTCCCAGAAAATATCTTGTCAAGAAAAGTTGACACCGAAGGGCACGTTTTCAGCAGGATGTAGAAGGATTTAACTGTGCAGGTTTCTGTTAATGTTGTTAAATCCAGGCACATAGCACTAAGCATTACCCCTAAGTGTTAATCCTTTGTAACCATTTTCCCTGTAGCCCAGCTCTAGAAAATCTGATACTAAGGCAGTAATGAAATATATATGTGTATGTGTCTTTATATATATACTTTTTTCTCCAAAATTATGCTGTTTAAAAATCTTAACAAATTCTATTTATTGATAGCTCTATATTCTTTGATAGTTTCAGCTTGTATTCAATTACATGTTATGGTATTAATTTTGATGAACCAGCACAAATAATCAATTAGTGGACTCTAATAAGAAATATATGTTCTCAAAAAAGCACTATATGTATTCACCACTGATGAAGACTATTATTTGTGATTAAAAAATTAGACCGTTTATTAGAATAAACTGAACAAAACTGAGTTCCCTAGTTAAAAATTAACAGCATCCTTGCATTACTGCACTTTACAAAAATAATGGAATGATGTCCGATTTCTCAGGAGCATAGCTTCTTTTCTTTTCACTTTTGGGCCACACCTAGTGGTACTCAGGGGTTACCCCTGACTCTGCACTCAAGATTCACCCCTGGTGATGCTTGGAAAATTACACGGGATGCCTGAGATTATACGCAGATTGGTAGTGTGCAAAGAAAGAAATTTGGTCTCAGCAAAGCATTTTTAATTTATAATCATGATATTCAGTGGCACTATTATATTGACATGGGCTGTATTAATAAATCCATAAGAAATCTAAAAAAATTTATCCTTTTTCCTTCCCAAACAGCTATTTTATTTGAATGTTATAACATAGAAAATAAATTTTGGAGTAATCATTTTTTCTGTACTGAATACTATTAATAAAAGAAAAAAAACCTTGCTAAAATACATGGCAAAAATGGGGAAAAAGTGATAAGATTCCAAATAGTTTCCAGTTCTGTTCAATTAGGGTAATCATGCTTATTAAGATTTTATGTATCATGGATCATAAGCAAAATAAGTATACTTCAAAAATAGTCTCTGTTTAGTAAAATTTTCAGAGAAAGTAGATAAATAATACATTATTCTGTTAAAGTCGCATAAAAAACAAAAATTAGCATCAATAGATGCATTTATTAACATCAATACATAAAATTATTTTACTTTGCAATGTATAACTGAGGATTGGATTGTATGTTATTAAATTGCACAAAAATATTTATGTGATAAAATAATAATTGAGAAACTTCAAAAGACAGCACTTAACAGATTTAGAAGAAAAACTACTATGGACTTTACAGCTGATATAATAGTTATATCACATGCAAATATTATTTTATAAATACTTTTTCAAATGTATTAGTACAATGATTGGAGGTCAGGATAGACTATATCTAAATGGCTGGAATTTGAATCTATATTGTAATTTTTTCTACAAAAGAACATTCTAAACCATTTTGAATTAAATTTAACATGTTCTTTGCAGTCTTTGAAACAGATTAAATGAAAGTTAAGTAACACAAAGCTTTCATCCCTATATTACTTTAGTTGGACATTTTTAAGGAATGTCAATGCAATTTTATAATAAATTGAGTAAAGGCACTCTCAAATTGCTTGTATTCTCATCTGCAATAAAATATTTTTCTTTCTAAAATATTTGTTCACCATTGGATATGTCACCAATTGGAAAGTGCCAGTCTCATCTATTAATGTGAGAAATAGAACAAAGAGAAGTATTTCTCTTGAAAATACAGTGAAGCAGTAATCTAAGGCGAGGTTTGACGAATTCAGATTGTGTTATGTCTTATTATTTTGAGCCATTCTTTACCAATAAGTGTGCTAGAAAACAGACAATAATAGAATTGCGAAATAATTTATGCTATAATTGGCATTATGATACATTAAGGAATGAAAGTTTCTTTATCAATATTAAATTTTAGAAAACAAGTATAAGCAGAAATCAATTTTCAAATGATCAATACTTGCTGAAGTCACTCAATTACTATTTTAATCAATAATAATTTGTTATCTAATCTTGTTGTTTGCTTACATGTAAAAATAGCATATAATCAGTTGATCAATTTTTCTTAGATATTGAACTGTATGAACCATATGTAAATTTGTAAAGGTTTTTATTTCCCCATTTTGAAAAACAAAATCAATGTGCATGTTTATTTCAACCACCAAAATAGTGTTGCAAAGTTGTAGCATTAATGTAAAAATGATACTTCATTATTATATGTAAACTTAAATGTGGTCAGCATTATTAGTTTCTAAGTTGCCAAAACCATGCAAAGTATCTTTATCGTTAACTCTGTTTATAAAAGTTTTTTGTAAGTATTGTAATGATAAAGAGATAGTTTTACTCTCAAGTTTCAAAAGAAAAATAGTATCATTTGAACTCTTAGGTGTTGCATGTTTGCTATTTAATCTCTATGTGACAGTTAAGATTTTGTTGTTATTGTTGTCGTTTTATAATTATTTGTTCCATTTAAAGTGGGTTGTCAGAAGCACAAAAATACACATTTACCTGTTAGAGAAAATTTTGGATGTGATTGTGCATTGAATGGCAAATGCTATTTGGGACAGATGTTAGAAATTTACTAGATGTATGACGTTGAAAAGTAGAAAAGACTCATTTTGTTCTCTATAAAAATAATGAAAAAAGAAAGCTGATCATTATAGTAAGTTGTCTTTGGTTATGTCCTGCCAGATACTTAACCTCAAAGTAAATAAAATAGGTACAATAAGACAATAACAATCAAATGTTAGTTTTATTTGGTATTAATAAACAGAATAAGTGATCATTTTCATCTCAGTGGCACAGCTGATTAATAAATAATGTATCTATTGTTATATAGTAATTGTTAAAAGATTAATTGATGACTATTTTGCTTTCTTGTTGATTTATGAAAGTATAATTTTAATCACGATACATACATGATTGAATGTTCTTATTTAGAATGATCATGCAGCATTATGGCTTAGAAGACAGCCGTTTAAAATTAACCTGTAATATTCAGAATTAAATTCCATCTTTCTCTTCAAAATTTAATGAAAAAAATTGTAGGTGGCAAAATAGATAATATTTATTGAAACTGGGATATATTAACAGTAGAAATATCAGTGGTCAAGTATCTCTGAGTCCTTAAGCTGCCAGTTTACAGTTAATTTATTTAAGGTATGCAAGTTCATTTTAAATGGTCTGGTACTAAGAGTTATATTCATTCATTTACTGTAGGGTTGTTAACATCTCTTAGTTTTAAGAAAATCAGAGCATCTTATTCTGCTAGGATTTAGAATATCTTAAATTTCTGCCTTGCCATCAGTTAAAGGAAGGATTAGCATTTCTGTATTTTACCCCTTTTGAATTTCTATGTGAATTTGGTTTGTGTATATGTTTTTGTAGTGTAAAATATAAAATTTTATATTTTTACAGAAAATAAAAACCCTTTGAATACAATTAAATCCTGTTGTTGTGCTGAACCTTGCTCGGATACGTTACGATTTCATCGTTGTATGATTATTACACTTAATTCTAATAACCTGCATTTCTATTCTATTTAAAACATAATTATCTATTTTTGTCAGAGACATTCATGAGTCATTGTTTTCAAGTATTTTTGGTAACTAGAGGTGACACTGATATTGTAGGACATAAACATATGTGAAATCTAATTAGGAATTGATTTGTAACAGTGCAAAACATTCCTGGAGGCAAGGGGAGAAAACTTATCAGCAAAAAAGATTGTTTCTGAACAGAGATGGGGGCTATCTCTGCAGAGGCACATGGTGAGAAAATCGCTGTGCAGGCAGTGTTGTCATTAAATACAGATATCTTCTCTACTTATTGATCCTGTGTGCCATATTGGTCTCCTTTTAAAAAGACCATGCAAACAATCCTTAGTGCTCAAGTAAATGGCCAAAATTTTTATTATCATACATTGTAGTATTGACTGTGTAATTTATCTACAATTAATTTGCATTTGAATAAAATCATTATCAAAAGGTATATGCTAATAATCTAGTTGATAGTCATATGTAAAGCATCTGGCTTATTTGTCAACAGCAATCTGCTACAGAAGTATAAAAGATTTCTCCCTGTGCAGTTGACACTCTTGACTAGAAGGTCATGGTGATGGTGATAGAAAGTTACTATTTAGTAAAAATGCATTAAAACTATATATATATGTATATATATAGTTTTAATGCATTTATATATATGCAAACATACATTTGTTGTTTAAATCCTTAATTTTCTTGGTCTGAAAAGCACAATTCAGAGCTTAAAAATATAGCTAAGATTGATATTCAAAGATATAATGAAACCCACATTTATTTGATTCCAAAGTCAAACTTTCCATTACAGTATTTTGGATCCACTATGTTGACCATGCTTTGTAGAAAATAAATCATTTGGACTAAACTACTAATTCAGTTCATGGAGGAACTGATGTTTAGTGAAAGAAAAATGATTTGTGTGTTTTCACTAAGAGTATAAACCTTAGATGATAACTGGGTACTAGGAAGTAAGATCTGACTGATTATACTTTCAATATTTTAAGTTTTCAGAATAAAGCAATCTCTGAGAGCCACAAGTATTTTATTTTATTTGTAATTCTATCTTCAAATAGCAGTGTCATCTAATTTTATATAGGTCTTTTAATAGATTTATAGTTTCTAACTTGTAAACTCAGGAAATTGCACTAAATATGTTGTTTCCAGCTATGAAATATACACCTCGCTTAAGATACTTTGAAACCTATCTGCATTTCACTCCATATCATTGCTGGAAAGATTTTAATTTAAGTGTATGTTTATCAAAATGTTCAATAGTCTTCAAATTGAGCAAATTATTTGATAAAGTATTAAATGTAATTTTACTTGAATTTAATAGGCTAAATGGAATGTATCGGTGAAGCTAGTGAAATATTGAAATACAAATAATTCTTTTCTCACAGGAGAAGTTATATGTTTTTAAGCTTTCTCTGATGTTAATTTGTTTGCAAAACCGTTAATATGTTCAGCATAGTAATTTAATTTTAAAATTTAGTGATCTTGTTCCCAGAAATTCAAAAGGAAATTTTGATCCTCATGTTTTTAAGAGTTCTTTACTAGTTTTATTTTAAACTACATAGAAATGAAGATTTTTCTCTTTTGTATTTAACCTTCTGCCTTTGAGTTCCAGATGGAACTAACCTCTCTGCTTTGAAGTCGGCTTCATCAATTGTTACTCCCTTTGAATATCTTCATCTTATCAATCTACTTGACTCCCTTCACCTCACCCTACAGTCCCATGTGACAAAATAGAACTATGGTTGTCTAGAGCCAGCATTTCTCTTTCTGGTGTCAACTGTTCATATTCACAATGTAAACTCAGGCAAAATAATTGCCTTACCTGGATTCATCCTCCTTATTTTTTTTTGATAAAGGTATGATTTCTCTGAGAGTCTATGGATATATATATATATAATATATATGAAGGCAAAATTGTGACCATTAAATAATTATAAGTTATATATGTATATAATATAATGTATTGCTCCTTCACTATCAAAAACAAAATGATGACTTTAATTTTATTACATTTTCTTCTTATTCACTTCACTACAAACTTCAATCTCTGTTTTACTTTACTGGATTGAATGTTTTAAACATATAAAATTTTGATAAAATTTTAATAAACTACTTTTGTACAAGTCAGCTTTAATCGTTACAATTTAATACTAATCTTGTTTTTTCTCCCTTATACTGTATTAAGAGGGAAGCATAGACTACTATTTAATAAATATTTCAGTGTGTATCTCTAATAAAAAGGAATTATATATTAAAGACAACCATACTATTAAAGAAATTGATATATAACAACCTCCTAAAATATCTTTAGAATTCCAATTTATATATCTTTTCCATAAACAGTTGGTGGCACTCCATGGAAGTAATTGCGCAAATGGAGTCTGCAATTTTTTTTCCTTCTTTCTATTCTTCTCTACCTTCTCTTTATCTTCTTTTTATCTTCCTATATCCCTCCTTTTCTCCATTGCAAATTTATGGGAAAAGACTTAAAAAATTCTACAGATTTCTACGTCGCATGGAGTTTTCCAAGATTATATTTTGCTAATTCATTGTATTGTCCTCTAAAACAGTTAGATGTTCTCTTGGTTTTCTCCCGTTTGGGGGATTTGTTGTTTGTTTGTTTATTTGTTTTGGTTTGTTTTGGTTTCGGGGTCACACCTGGTGGCGCTCCGGTTACTCCTGGCTCAGTGCTCAGAAATTGCTCCCGTCAGGCACGGGGACCATATGGGATGCCGGAATGGATCCTTTGCATGCAGGCAAACAACCCTCGAGCTGTGCTGCCTCTTCTGCCCCAAATTTTCTCCCATCTTTTGGAAAGTTTATTTTTCTGCCTGCCCTTTATGTTACATTGTATTCAACCAACTTCTTAGATCAATTACTCTATTTTAATCTTTAAGAACACCTAAACAGAATTAATATCTGCTTGATATGTCAACCACAAAATGTTATTTTAAATAATAATCTCTTTAAGCATCAGATTTCAAACTTGTTCATAGTTGGTTTTCAGTCATGAAAAGCACACTCTTCTTCACTAGTGCAAATTATTGGCGCCAAATTGTTTTCTTAATTGGAACTTAAAAAATAGTCTTTCCTCTACAAACAATTCTGGATATTTATTGTTATTTATTTTTCTCCTTGTACTTTTAGTTTGTAAATATTCAGTATTATATTTTTAATGATATTCTCACTCAGTGCTGTGTGATTCTTATTAAAATACATTAATCCCACAAATTGTCAATTTTAACATAGGGAGATAACTTTCTGTGCTGAATCTCTGAGGACAATCATTTCTCCAAATTGTAACTACATGTTCATATATCAGACTGGAGATCTCTAATTAGATTAATACTTTCAGAATCAAACTGACCTTTAACACAAATTTTAATTCTCCCACATTTCTACTAAAATATAGAAACAAATATAGTTAACAGCAGTAGATATTCAAACTTTATATTTAAATTATTTTGGCCTCAGATCCATGTAAAATTTGGCATGAAATTTAGTTTGTTTAACCTTGAATATTCTTCTCAGATACGTAGACAATAAGAACAAGTCAAAGGAATTATATTAAGAATCACATATTAAGGGGCCAGAGAGATAGCATGGAGGTAAGGCCTTTCATGCAGAAGGACTGTGGTTGAATCCTGGCATCCCACATGGTCCTCCGTGCCTGCTGGGGGCGATTTCTGAACATAGAGCCAGGAGTAACTCATGAGCACTGCTGGGTGTGACCTAAAAAGCAAAAACTAAAAAACAAAACAAAACAAAAGAATCACATACTAAAAAAGTAAATACATCATTCAGTACTAGACATACTCTTACTTGAAATTTTACTTTTCTTTTCTTCCTTTTTTTCCTTTGGTTTTTGGGTTACACCCTGCAGCGCTCAGGGGTTCCTCCTGGCTCCATGCTCAGAAATCACTCCTGAAAGGCTTGGGGGACCATATGGGATGCCGGGATTCGAACAAATGACCTTCTGCATGAAAGGCAAATATGCCTTACCTCCATGCTATCTCTCCGACCCCGAAATTTAACTTTTCTAATAGAATTTTAGTGTGACTCATATCACTGAATAACCAGATAAAAGCATTAAACATTTTTATCCATTTCTTTGCTTTTTGAATTTTATTAAAAACTTCATAATTTTCCTTTCATATGCAAAAAAAATCAGAAAAAATTAGGTCTAAAATTCTGTATATCTAGAGAATATGCTAAGTGTAGGTAATAGAAAACCATATAAGTCAATAAATTGACTTTATTCATGCTGGAAATAATTAAAATATAAATATAATGGTTAGAGAAAGATGGAGAGATAGTACAATGGATAAGACACTTGTCTTATATGCAACCTACTCATATTTTATCCCAATACCCATAAGATCCTTCAAATCTAGCAGGAATGATACCTGAGCTCCCAGTTAAAAGTGAACCCTGAGTACAACTGTGTTTGGCCCACAACCAAAATATATAAGGCCATTAATGGTGCAGGTTATAAGGAAATTTTCTCAATGGAGATCAAACTGAATATGAATCCTGGCATCACATTTGGCTCCCTAGGAACTGACAAGGGTCACTCCTTATCATAGAGCCAGGATTCATATTCAGTGAGCCCCTGATCACTATAATGTTTGCCTTAATATTCAAATACACAAACAAATGCAGTCAAAACTTATGAACATGTAAAAGTTGGAAGGCTATTGTGGTAATGATTTATTGAGTACTCCCTGGAATGCTAACAGTTCTAACCATGTCAAATATTAAAGAGACAATCCCATATTTTTCATTATCTTTTTACTGCCCCTGATAGTCTTCAAGAAAGCACATGTTTTTAATTAACTTTTTGTTGTTAATTTGTTTTTGCTTCTTTTGGTCGCACCCAGCACTTCTCAGGGAAAATTACTGACTAGGCTTCATGAATGTATATCTGGAGAGTTTGGGAGACAATATCTTTCATAACTCCCATTAAAATGTTTCTTATACATTATAAGAAATAGAATCCATTATTATTAATGTTTTAAAGCAATTCTTATATTACCACTTAGAAAAAAATAACAAAATATCCTAAAATGCAGTTTTGCCTGCATGTAATTTAAAACTTCCCCAAGTTTTGACAATAGTATTTGTTTAGCTATCAGCAAATATTGCTACCACATAATTCTAAGAATGAATTGTCATTTGATAAAATGTGTCAAATTAAAGATAATAATGTTAGATCAGAAAAATAGTGCAGAGAATAAGGTGCTTGTCTTGCATATAGCTAACACAGGTTTTTATACCCAACACTACCTTGGTCTCCCAACTACTATCAGGAGTGAGAACAGAACTAAAAGTAAGCCATATTCATAGGTCGTTTAGGGCGTGTCCCCCAAAACATAAAACAAACAATAACAAAATAATGTTATTAAATATTAAATATAACATTGAGAAGAAATGGTTATAAAACATATCTACTCAATAGTGTATCTTTATTAGTGCAGTATGCCTGCATAATGATTAATAAACACTAATGACAATTTCCTGGAGAATGATGAATTAACAGTACAAGTGAGTGGAGTTTAATGGTTCTAAAATTCAGGGAACTCCTCAAATTCAGTTCCTTTTAAATATTTTATTAATAACTGGTCAAAAGTTATTAACTTAAAATTAAAGATTATGGAATAAAATACTAAAATAAAAATTAATCCATGTCTTGGAGTTATTAAGTCTTAAACTGGTGACTATAGCTCTGGAAAGGAAAGAACTTGTCTTCCACTTCTCTTTTTTTGTTTGTTTGGTGGGTTAGTGTTTTTTTTGTTTGTTTGTTTGTTTGTTTTAGTTTTGGTTTTGTGACCACACCTAGTGACATCAGATGGTTACTCCAGGCTATGCACTCAGAAATCACTCCCGACTTGGAGGATCATATTGGATGCTGGGGATCAAAGGGTCAGTCACGTGCAAGGCAAATGCCCTACTGCTGCGCCATTGCTCTGGCCCCCTCCACAACTTTTTTGTCATTTCCCACACAGCAAGTAGGATTGCCTTGCATGCAGCTGCACATTTAATCTGTGGCATGCCATTTGGTCCCTGAAGTACCTCCAGAATAATTCCAGACTGCAGAGACAGGACTAACCTCTGAGCACCACCAAGTATGATCCACAACGAAAAAGCAAATAGATTTGTGGAAGAGAGAAAAAAGATAATGAAAAAAGTATTTAAAAAAATTTTTTTTTCACTATTACCCAGGAGCGCTCAGGGTTTATTCCTGGTTCCACGCTCAGAAATCGCTCCTAGCAGCTCTGGGGACCACGTGGGATGCTGGGATTCGAATCAATGACAAAGGCAAATGACTTACCTCCATGCTATCTCTCCAGCCCCAAAACAAGTATTTTTTTTTAACCAATCAAAGAAGTACATCAATATAATGCATCTACCTTTAGTGACATAGAACAAAATAACTTGCACCTGAAGACCAGGCTGAAAATCAGTCTTACACACTCATGAATATATCCCTGTATACATAAACATATCTATTTATTTTGTTAAATATCTGTTTTGTTTTGACTTGATTGTTTTGCCTCTTGTATCTGACTGTGCTTGAGTGCTGATCCCAATCCAGTATTTACTGGTCACTTCTGGTTAGCACCTATGAAAAAAGATTCTCACATCCCACTACCCATTTGAGGCGGCAATAATGCTGATTCTGTAGTTCACTTGTTCTGCATTTGATAAGACAATATCACTGCCACTTGATTTCTCAGGAAGTCATGGATTCCGGCTAGAATGAGGATTGCTCGTTGCAGGAAAGTAAAGTCTTAAACTCAGCACAGGCAGTCATTCTGAAATATTGCTCCTTAATAATGTCTTGCATCTCATAGTAGTAGATAAAAATTAAAAAACACTTTGATAGTAATAAATTTATGGTGGAATCTAAAAATAACATTGATTTCTTTTGTTAATTAAGTTATAACAAAACTATACTACTCTTTACAAAAATTTTAAGTGATAAATTCATTTAAAACGCTTTTTAAGAATAAATAAATCGGGGCCCAGGAGATAGCATGGAGGTAGGTCGTTTGCCTTTCATGCAAAAGGTCATCGGTTCGAATCCCGGTGCCCCATATGGTCCCCCGTGCCTGCCAGGAGCGATTTCTGAGCATGGAGCCAGGAGTAACCCCTGAGCACTGCCGGGTGTGACCCAAAAACCAAAAAAAAAAAAAAAAAAGAAGAATAAATAAATCACATAACTACTAAACTATATTCATGTGAAATTTAATGTTTGTTTTTACAATGGGATGTTAAGCAAACAGTTGTGTTTTACTAGACCTGATATCAAAGTTTATCACAGTTGATATATGTCTAAATTATTTTAGTAATTGCCACTGAAATGACTTGCACCTTACATAATGTTTTGATTATTGAACTAATATTGAAATTGTAGGTATCAAGATCAACTTTATTTGACAATACAGATCATTTTGTCAACACACATTGATTCATATTGAAGATAAGAGAGGTAAGGGTCCTCCATGGCAATGAATTCTTAAAACATAGAATTTCTTGGGGCACAATCAAACCAGGAGGTGGTTTTGAAGAAGTCACTCTTGTCACCCAAAGATATCAGGACACAATTTGTGGATACTGTAACTAAGGCCTGATAAGCGAAGCTAGGAGGAACGAAGGCCAGGACAGGAAATTTAAAGATCAACATATCCCGACCCTTCCCACTGACAACAATAGGATTTCTGCCCCATAGAAAGCCTCATCTGAGGCAGGTTGGGAAAAACTCTGTAAATAAATAAACAACTTGAAACAAGAACATACCCATGAACATGGTTCCTGTGTGCATAAGTCACCTGCACCTCCCCTTAAAATGTGGAAATTTCTGTTTTCATGTTGGGTTTAGTTCCAGGGCTTTCTTCCCCTTTCAAAAAATAACAAGCATTCTTTTGTGAACATGTTACATGCTCCCTTTCTTATCTTCTACTGCTCCTTCCTCAGAACCCCCAAATAAAATTCATTTTTACTTCACTGTTTGTTTCCCTTGGAAATTCTTTTTTGCGTGGGAAGGAGATGGAACTGAAATCCCAGACAAGGTATTGGGCTCCTCCAGTGGCATAAATATCATCTTTAAACTGCTATTATCTGAGACAATAAAAATCTGTAACACATCTCTGGAACTCTACAAAAATCTTTCAAATTCTTACTCTGATACTTATTAGCTGTGTGACTTTAAGGCAGTTACTATACACTTCTGTGTCCAAGATTATTTTTTGTACTACATATAATAATGATTATGGCAGTAACAGTGATTTTATTATGAATATTTCATTCACCCACGCTTTTTATGTTCTGGTCAAATAAAAATAGCCGGGGCCCAGGAGATAGCATGGAGGTAAGGCATTTACCATTCATGCAAAAGGTCATCGGTTCAAATCCCCATATGGTCCCCCTTGCCTGCCAGGAGCAATTTCTGAGCATGGAGCCAGGAGTAACCCCTGAGCACTGCCGGTTGTGACCCCAAAAACCCAAAAAATAAAAAAAAATAAAAATAGCCTTTACCTCTCAAAGTTATAAATTCTGTTTGCTATAATAGAAATGCTCTTTTCCCAAACTATGTTTAATTTTTTTTCTTTTTTTTTCTTTTTTTTTTGTTTTTTTGGGGTCACACCTGGCAGTGCAGTGCTCAGGGGTTACTCCTGGCTCCATGCTCAGAAATTGCTCCTGGCAGGCACGGGGGACCATATGGGGCACCGGGATTCGAACCGATGACCTTTCGCATGAAAGGCAAACGCCTTACCTCCATGCTATCTCCCGGGCCCCTATGTTTAATTTTTTAATAAAATTTGTAGTTAAATGTCTACCAAGGAGTATACTAAGCTTATCAAATACCATTGTACATTCTCCATCTTTCTCATGACAACTTTTTTATACTCTTCAGTATAATACAAATATTGCTTTATTTGATTTTGGTGTATTATTTTTCTCTAACATACGAGTTCATTAAAGAAAAAGAGACCATTTTGTTAGCTTATATAGACCTTTAATTTAATAAAATTATTGGAATACTGTGCGACTGGATAGTGCTTGTCTTACATACATCTAACTTGAGTTCGATCTGTTCACCCTATATAGTTCCTCAGGTCCCATCACAAGTGATTCCTAAAGGAAGAGCCAGTAAACCCTGATAAAAACTGTATGTGGTCTAAAACAAAAACCAAAGAAAATTCTTGGAACAGTATAGTCACTTAGTATGCACTGCTTAGATTAAAGAAAGTATTTTCACATGTATGACAATAAGTTCCAAATAATGACTAGTGATTAATTTATTAAACATTACTAATTTTGGTGAATGAGCATTAATAAATTCTTCTGCTTTTTTACTTGTTTTCCTTTTAGCTTTTGTTTGTTTTTTTTTTTTTCTGGGCTACACCCAACAGTATTCAAAGATTACTCCTAGCTCCTGGCAGGCTCTGGGGACTATATAGGATACTGGGATCATACCCGGGTTCGATCCGGGTAGGTTATGTGCAAATCCTATCACTGTGCAAACACTTTAGCCCCTCTCCTTTATTTCTAACTTTGTGGAGAGTTGCAGTACCTCTAAGAGGATCCTAGTTGGCCCAGGGTTTCCATGAGTAATGCTTAGTCAAAACCTCTAGTAGCTTAGCACAATGGCAAAAGATGCAATGTTTCTGAGATCTTGTAGCTCCAGGGAAAACCAGGCCACTTGGGATGTTGGAAATTCATTGTTGTTGTTGTAGTTGTTGCAATGAGAATTTACATAAGATTTAAGAAGCAAAAGAGTCAGACTATTAATTAAAACATTTAGAAGGCCTATTGCATGAGTTGTTATAAAATATTGTACTAAAGAATGTGGCTAGAATTTACTAACATATTGTAGAGTTATTTTATCTTTCCCAATTAATGCTATGACAACCATCAACTGAAAAAAGTGGTCACAAAGTTAACTCCAAATACACTTCCACACTCTTCATACAGATTATTTCTTAGCTCACAAATTCAATTTCTGCTGTAATAGAAAGTATAAAAGAGCATATTAAGTTCTGAATCACCAAGGTACCCAAAAGTCTGATGGATGTATTTCTTTGTCACCAGTATTGTGTGTGTAATGTAATTTCACATGCTAATTATACATGACAGCACAATGAATATTAATCTTTATGCAGTGAGTCTTCAGAATTTTTCCTTAAAAAAATCAAGAAATGATTAAAACACCAAAAAGGATATTTGTAATGATTTCTCCAATAATATTGTAATTATTTATAGAACCGTTTTAGAGACTAAAAAGAGCATAGAATATAAGAAGAGGAGGTATAAGTAATTTCCAGTTGCTGTAACTAAGGTTTAGTTTCTTCTTATTTTATATGGGAGCACATACCACTATATGTATTGGTGTTGTCCAGATCAACCTTAGCAAAACATGACTCTGTGGTGTGGGTTGTCAGTTCAATATTTAGCTTGGTGCTGTGATACTCATGCTCTGAAAGAGACAGGGATCTATTCTCTGCTCTCCTGGAGGCCTCAAGCACTGAACCCAGTGGTACTCAGGTGGACTTGTGATATCAGGTACTAAGTCCAAGGTCTTCCACATTCCAGATATATACTTAACCCACTTGAGCATCTCTAGCATCAAGAGATTACTTTTGTTACAATTATTTTAGATCGGATTTCTACCTTCAAGAAACTTCATCCTATCAGAACAAGTAAGAAGAAGAAGTCACTTTCTATGTACTAGGAAAGATCTTCTCATGTAATTACAATGTAGAGGGGATGCTTTCTCATATGGAAGCCCTGAGGCAAATGTGGAAAATTAAGTTTAAGTTTAAATTAAATTAACTATGAAAAGCAGATTGTTTAATCTATTGAGACATGTTTTAACTTGTTAGATATCACTAGTAGCCATTCTCTCTGACAAGACATGTCATAATAGATGCCCATCATCACAGAAAATTCTATTATGCCACACTGATCTACATACATAACTAATACCTTTTTTGGTTTTGTTTTTGGGTCACCTATAGTGGCACTCAGGGTTACTCCTCACTGAACTCAGAAATCTCTCCTGGCTGGCTTGGGGGACCATATGGGATTCTGGAATTTAAACCACCATCCTCCCTGAACCAACTGTATGTAAGGTAAATGCCCTACCACTGTGCTATCTCTCCCTGGACCCATACATTCATAACTAACATCTTACATGTTTTTTGCAATGAAAGTTGTCTAGAGAAAGAACAGAGATAATACAGTGGTAGGTAGGACATTGCCTTGGCATTTGACTGAGCTGGTTGAGATCCCCCCACTGACTATGGCCCACCAAGCTCTGTCAGAAGTGATTTATGAGTGCAGAACCAGATATAATTCCAAATAAAAGAAAAAAAATCAGGATAGAGTTGTTGTAAATAGATTGATGAGAAATGCTTAACCAAAACAAAATAAAATGAAACAGAATATTATGTTGAGCAGAAATAAGGCAGGGTACAAAAGAAAGGGGATCATAAAATAAGAAAAAATAAAGAGGGAGACTAATTCGTATCATAAATTGATAACATATGTTAAGGAAAATGAAGCTCAGATCTGAAAAATTTAGTTTAGAAGAATGACTGTCATACCCCAGTGCTTGAGAAAGTACTTGTGTACCTAGGATTTACTCAGCGTATGTCTCCAGAGAACAATGAAATCAAGGTAAAGATCAAGAAATCAATATGAGGCCATAGACTTAATTTCCAAGATTTGGGGAAATTTTGACAATATCTCTAAGAAATATATGCCTAGGATGATATATCTCTAAATTTTTCCACCACTCAGACTTGAACTCTTTCCTCATTTTTTTTTTTTGGTTTTTGGGTCACACCCAGCAGTGCTCAGGGGTTACTCCTGGCTCCATGCTCAGAAATTGCTCCTGGCAGACATGGGGGACCATATGGGGCACCGGGATTCGAACCGAAGACCTTTTGCATGAAAGGCAAACACTTTACCTCCATGCTATCTCCAGGGCCCCCTCTTTCCTCATTGATTGACTATTCTTTGTCTATTTCATTAACATGCACTTATTTTTTGTTGTACTTGTATAAACCCTAGTGAATTTCTATAGCTTTAGCAATGACCTTGGAAATATAACAGTTAGGTATTTCATATGATATCAAGATAGTTAATATTTTTATTAAATTTGTTAATATTAATAATACTTTATTATCATCATCATCATTTTTTTGTGGTTTTTGCGTCACACCCAGCAGTGCTCAGGAGTTACTCCTGGCTCCATGTTCAGAAATTGCTCCTGGTAGGCACTGGAGACTATATGGGGCACCGGGATTCGAACCGATGACCTTTTGCATGAAAGGCAAACGCCTTACCTCCATGCTATCTCACGGGCCCCTATCATCATCATTATTACTAAGGTTTTATGGTTGTGATAGTATTGGTAGAGCTTTTGGTGTAAATTACTAAAGCTCCATCACTATAGGTGAGTACGGCTTAAGAATAAAAATACTTGTCCTGACTTACCTGCTGTTTATGGCAACTGCCTATTCAAAAGCACTGAAAAATTCCCTGGTGATTTCAAGGCTGACATATTTCCTTACCAGAGGTGATTACATTTTCTCACAATAATAAAGATTAGCTATACTCTTAAATGAAGGAACTCATTTGGTTGTTGACTTATCAAACTTTGGATTCTGTAGGGGACAAACTTCCTCCTTATCCTAATCTAGAGCATTCAATATAGCATATTTCAAAAAAGTAAAGATAGAAAATATACTTATATAGGTTGATCATTAGAAAGATATCACAGAGCAGAATACTGGAATAATAAATATAATTTTTTTCAAAACAGTGAATGTTAGAAGTTCAAGATATAGTATTGGATACCTACTCACCCACCCATGATGGTGTTCCCAAATCACCTAGTATTGTAACTCCATAGAGCAACTAACTGTTCCAGAGAAATACCATGGAGCAACTGTTCTGGGAATTATTCTTGAGGCAAAAACTTCAGAGACTACTCTCCAGAGATGGGGAAGGACAGCACAGGAGCTCCTCAGGATCAGTACTCTCTAATCAGGCTTGACTCTAAGACATCCCTTTCTCTCACAGAGAACTCTATATAGAAGAGAGATTAAGTAACAACAATGCTCCTGAGGCATTTGTATGCAAAGCATTCCCAGAGTTTATGATTCACTTCTCCCTGACTCTGCACTTGTCCCTAACTCTGCTTCTGCTATATCTTACCATCCAGCACTTACCCAATTTCATCTGATCCAATATAAGCATTATTAGAATAAAATAAAGTATCTCTGTTTATCAGCCTGGGATCTGTTCCTTCCCAATTATTAGCTGGGCAGAAGGTACTGAGTCCTGAATGCATGGGAGAGAAGGAGAGTTGGAAATTGACACTTGCCAGTCTATGTCTACTGTCTACAGTATCTGCGAGTATATGCTTCTTCTTATGCCTTATATGCTTTGGCTTGTAGAGAACTATATTTCTATTTGTCTCCAAGTGGTACTATCACTATACATATTAATTTATCTCTCTCTCTTTTTTTTGGTTTGTTATTTGCACCACACCCAGTTGCTCAGGTGTTACTCCTGGCTATGTGCTCAGAAATCACTCCTGGCTTGGGGGACTATATGGAAAGAAAGAGCCAAAGTCAGCCCTGGGTCAGTCATGTGCAAGGCAAGCACCCTACCATTGTGCTATTGCTCCGGCTTCATATTAATCTCATTTTATAAAGGTATCAGTCCATATTGGATAGTACCTTATCCTAATTACTTAATGTTGACCTATGGCTTTTTAGAAGCATGTCTCATTTCAATCACATTTTGAGAGTTTGGGGGGGTTAGCGTTTCAACATATGAGTGGAAAGGGACTAAGACATACAATTTAGTTTATAACAATCACTAAGCTGATACTAAACCTTGGTTTAAATTTTAGGTCATTGAACTCAGATAATATAAGTATAGCAACAGAATTTAGCTTCTAAAGCATCATAAGTATGGCAATTTGAAAAATAATATCCATGATCATTACTTTGTAGTGTGCTAACTCCAATCTGAAACCTTGGATGTAGTCATTCTAGAATTCAACTTAATTAACTTTAGAACATGAGTAAATGATGTAAATAGTGAATTCCATTATTTCACTCATAATCCCAAACAATTCTTACTGTAAAATAGATTCTAGGTTTAAGGTTCTATTACTGAAACATCCAATGTCAGGAAATCAAGCTTGCTATAAAACTCCACTATTGGTTCTGATAGAGCCCATGCCAGTAATCAGATTGGATAAATCAATACCTAGTATTTAAATAGAATAGTAGCCATCTTCTGATATAATTTATGTGTTACTAAGTGGTCTGCTATCAAGTACTGACCACCAGGAGAGCAGTAGTTTAATCAGTGTCTTAAAGGAGGCAATGCTATAGGAACCTGCATAACTTAAAAACCTTGTTACCATGACTACTGCACTTGAAAAAACACTGGAAAGTCAAAACCTAACTAGCTGACATCTACCAGGCTTGTCATCATGAGCACCTGTGCTTTGAGAATCTTTACTGCACAGAATGATCTGTGATGAACATTTGTATAAAACAAATTTTTTCTCAATGTGCATTTATTCCTTAGATACAAACGTCATGTTATTCCTTAAGACATCCTTTTTTAAGCTTCTAATTTGCTCTTTTAGACTCTTAGTCAACAAAAATATATTCACCACTTCCCAGATTCTTCACATATCATTATCTCAGGGGCAGCTCCAAACTTTAAAACATATATAAAGCCAAGTTTTCTTTAAAAGGTCTGCTTAGTTCAGCAGCTGTCCAGTTTTAGCTAACACAAGCAAAATGATTTGCAAATTAGACTGCAATTTCACTTGATCACCATACAGTTATCATCTTGCATACATAGGTATAAGCTGAAAGAAGGATGTCAGTGCAATACACCTAACCTTATGTCACTGCTTTATAAAATAATCTTGGTTCATTATGCATGGTGTAATTAGATCCAAAATATAGCTATTCTATTGTGTAAGCTGTTATTATTATACCCACTGGTCTCATATATTTATAGGACCAATAGTGTCTTAATAGAACAGGTGTTTTTAATGTATGAAGTCATTTATCATCAGTTTCTCCTTATGCAGATATCTCCAATATACATTACACTAATGAAATGTCATAATTATTGCATAATTTAATTTTTCTATTTGCCCTACATTTTATTCCAAACAAACTTAATGAAAATCTTCCAGTTGTGCTATTGCAGTAGATTCCAACATCAGTGGAATCTAAGACATGTTCAAAAGGAAGGAGAAGGCCATGATTACACTAGCCAAATAAAATAATTTACTAAACTGCACAAAAAATACTCATGTAAGGCTTTCATGAAGCTCATAATCTTGTGCAAAAAGATAAAAATAGAACACAGTAAGCATAAGAGAAACAAGACAATTCTAGTAATAGCTCTCTAGAGTCATATTTCATCAAAAATAATTAGTACATGAAAGTCTTTAATTCTGAATTGGGAACCAACAACGAAGGAATCTTGTTTTCAGGAGACTTATGGCAGACATTTACAAGCAGGTCTACTGTGTTCCATTGAACACATATACAGCCAGCAGATTATTGATTTTATTGCTAGGTACAATGTTTAGTCTCAATACCCCCCTAACCTATACAAAATGGAGTTCAAATATCAAATACTTGATTATAAGCTACTAAAAATCCAATCACCTTACCATCTTCATCTGAAGTCAGTTTCAAACATCCTGGCATCCTCACAGATAACAAAGATAAAACAGTTATATTTTCAGAGAGCTTTATGTTAGGGACTGAGGAGAGAGAACTGCTGGTAAGGAAGTTAGTCTTGCGTGTATATTAGTCCATGTTGACTCCCAGAACTACATATAATTCTCCCAGGTCTTATCACTATTAACTCCTCATGACAGTTGCTTGTGGGGGAAAAAAGCAAACAAAGAAAATGGGGAGAAGAAATGAACAGACAATTTCTCAAAGAAGAAATAAAGGCACATGAAAAGATACACCACATCAATAATCATCAGGGAGATGGGCGGTGGCTCTGAAGGTAAGGTGCCTGCCTTACCTGTGCTAACCTAGGACGGACCACGGTTCGATCCCCCGGTTCCCATATGGTCCCCCGTGCCTGCCAAGAGCAACTTCTGAGCGAATAGCCAGGAGTAACCCCTGAGCGTCACCGGGTGTGGCCCAAAAACCAAAAATAAAAACAATGCTATACAAATACAATCCATGCTATAGAGACTGGCACACATCACAAAGAACAAAAAAAATCATTATTGGTGGGGATGTGGGGAAAAAGGAACTCTCATTCACTGCTGGTGGGAATGCCCTATAGTCCAGTCCTTAAGGAAAAAAATATGGAGATTACTCAAAAAAGTGGAAATTGAGCTTGCATTTGACCCAGCTATACTACTTCTAGAGAAATACCAAAGGAGCTCAAAAAACACA
The DNA here is from genome assembly GCA_004027635.1 of Crocidura indochinensis. Lineage (NCBI taxonomy): Eukaryota > Metazoa > Chordata > Mammalia > Eulipotyphla > Soricidae > Crocidura > Crocidura indochinensis. Next base: position 1,413 of record PVKC010000476.1, on the reverse strand, counting down.
ATGCAAAATCCCTTTCTCACACTTATATTCATTGCAGTACTATTTAGAATAGCCAGACTCTAGGAACAACCAAGATATCCTGCAACATATGATTGACTAAAGAAACTGTGGTACATATACACAATAGAATATCATGCGGTTGTCAGAAGAAATGAAGTCATAAAATTTTTGGAAAAAATGGATGTACATGGAATCTATTATGCTGAGTGAAATAAGTTAGAGGGATAGAGAGACACACAGAATAGTCTACCTCATCTATAGGTTTTAAGAAAGATAAAAGGCATTAAAAAAAGTTTTGAGAGATGAGGACTGGAAGAACCAGTTCAAGATATAAAGTTCAGCACAAAGAGTGGTGAGTGCAATTAAAGAAATATTTATGCTGAGAACTATCATAACAATGTCAGTGAGTGAGGAATGTAGAAAGCCTGTCTCGAATTCAGGTAGGAGGTTAGGAGGGAGGAGATGGGGGCATTGGTTATGGGAAGGTTTTACTGGTGAAGGGGGATGTTCTTTTTATGACTGAAACCTAACATGTAATCATGGTGTCTAAATAAAGATATTATTAAAAAAATAAAATATTAAAAAATATTTCTTTAATCCTGGCTTCCCTTAAAAAGTGTTATAGACGATTGATAAATTCATCCTATTTAAAAAAAAAAACTTTTCAGGCAGATCAACTAGTGATCACTCATTGTATATAAATGGATCAAAATTTCTGAATTTCACAAATTAAGACTTGATACCTTATTTTCTACTTTATCACTTATAATATAAACATATAAATACTTGGATTAATAAAAAAGAAAATTGAAACCGGCCTGGTGGCACTAGAGGTAAGGTGTCTGCCTTGCCAGCGCTAGCCTGGGATGGACCTCGGTTCGATCCCCCAGCGTCCCATATGGTCCCCCAAGTCAGGAGCAATTTCTGAGCTCATAGCCAGGAGTATCCCCTGGGTGTCATATGTGGTCCAAAAACAAAAACAAAACAAACAAACAGAAAAAAAAGAAATCAAAACAGAAATTCTTATCTTGTAGTGAAGTACTTTCAGAACAACATTCTGAATTTTTACTTACTAGAAAGTCTCTGCTTTTAACCCCCTATTCTGGTAGGATTTTGCTCATTTTTAAAACTTTGTAGTGTTCTTACTTTGTTTTAATTTTTGCCATAGCATAGTCTAAGTCAAATTTAAAAATTATGACATTACTAGATATGAGAGTATGTGATTTCTAGATAACAGTAGTTGGTAAGCAGGGAAAGTGAAATGGAAAAACAAAACAAAACAAAAACAAACTCCTGTAGATATGCTGCTATGATCTGTTAGAACCACCAGGAAACACACACAGACATTCACACACACACACACACACACACACACACACACACACACACACACACACACACACACACACACAC
>PVKC010000475.1:0-67003 GCA_004027635.1 Crocidura indochinensis | reverse complement strand
GGTCCGTCCTAAGCTAGAACAGGCAAAGCAGGCACCTTACCTTCAGCACCACTGCCCGGCCCCAGGAATAATTTAAAAATATCTTTTAGGTACATCTTTAGAATATAGGAAAGTGTGATATTTTACAAGGAACTCATACTTTATGTTAAGGAATTTAGGGGCCCGGGAGATAGAATGGAGGTAAGGCATTTGCCTTTCATGCAAAAGGTCATCAGTTGGAATCCCGGTGCCCCATATGGTCCCCTGTGCTGGCCAGGAGCAATTAAGCAATTTCTGAGCTTGGAGCCAGGAGTAACCCCTGAGCACTGCCAGATGTGACCCAAAAACCAAAAAAAAAAAAAAAATTTATAAAAAGGAATTTAGACACTTTTTTCTTGTGTTAATTAAATTCTAAAAAGAAAAATTAGAGTATTAACTATCCATAGCTATGTCCAACCACTTGTTGATAATGTTATCTTTTGGGAAGAATCTCCACTTTTAGATTATTAGAATTGTATAGGGTTCTGCAGAAAAGTGTGGTTTGGGGAGTTTGTATCACATCTGGATGTACTTAGTACTTGCTCCCAACTCAGCACTCAGGAATCATTCCTGATGGTGCTCTGGTGAACAAATATATGTGGCATAGTCCCAGGAATTGAATTGGAGTCTACAGTTGACCTCTTTTAAGACACCACCTTAACCTTGACACTGTCTTTATGAACTTTCTACTACAGTGTTTATGACCAAAATTCATGCTTACTCTTCGTTTGAATTCTTCCTGGGACACCATCAATCCCTCAGCTGGTTACATTTTCTTCTAGCTACAAAGATGACAATAGTTCTAATGTTTACATAAATTGTTGACACTGTTTTTCTAATATTTTGCCATGCATGCTATAAATTTGTCAAGTTGGTTTTATGTAATCTGCTATTGATATTTTTAAATGCTTTTGTAACATATACAATGCTACAGTGAATAATTGTTGAAAAATAAGAAATTGTATCATAGAATTCACAATACTCACCTATCCCTTCCTTTAAGTTATTTCTTGTTCCAGTTTTTTTTTTTTGCCCTTAGCCTTACTCTATTAATTTGGCCAAATATTTTCATTCATTACATAGTAGTTCTTACTTAAATTGCTGTCTGAATTGACTATAAACTGAAGAAAATGAAAGTAGCATAATTGTTAGAGCAAAGTTGTTCATGTTGTTTCTTTTCTAAAGTATGTCTTAATTGGCTATTATTATCTTTAGAGTAGATGAATTATAGATCTTAGGAGTAGAGGTAAGAAGGCCTTAAATTTTGCTCCAAAGTAGCATTTTTCAAAGTGGTGTATTATAATGATGGGGTTATATGCTATCATAGCAGCAGCTGCAATTGGAGAGCCTTTTCTCATTGTTCCTGTATAAAAGATTTGTTTCCTGTAAAGAACTAAAAGATTTGTTTTGTAAAGAAATTTCTAGGAAGGCACTGAGTGATTTTTCTTCTCTGGAAAGGGTCAGTGGGCTAAAGAAGTGTAGAGATTGCATCCTAAGTAGTTCTATGTTTTGTGTATCTCTGTAAACTTTAAATGCAAATATTTATATTTTAATTAAAAATTGAGTTGAGGGCCCGGAGAGATAGCACAGCGGCGTTTGCCTTGCAAGCAGCCTATCTAGGACCAAAGGTGGTTGGTTCGAATCCCGGTGTCCCATATAGTCCCCTGTGCCTACCAGGAGCTATTTCTGAGCAGACAGCCAGGGGGTAACCCCTGAGCACCACCAGGTGTGGCCCCAAAACAAAACAAAACAAAGCAAAACAAAATTTAATTGAATAGCATTGGCTTACAATATTATATGAATTTGGGGAATATACATTTATATGTTTATAAATTTTACCAAGGGCAAATATTTAATTGTTTTATGTATACACATATGTGATTCAAATATATATACAAGTATATATATGCATATATATTGCTCATATATTTCCCTTGTAATCAGTGATTCACAATACAGATTTTCTGCTAACTTAGTGAGTTTCTAATAATTTTAAGGTGGTAAGATACAGAAAATTATGCACTGTAAAAAACATGGTAATGACGGTGGTGGTAGTGGTGTGGTGTGTGTGTTTTCAGACAGTGTTAGTAAGATATTCATGAAATAGAATGAGCTCGCTCACTTAATTTACAATTAGAAAAAAATTGGGTCACCATACTGTTTCCCAGAGACAAAAATGGACCAATGATGTACAAACACATACCCAGAAATTAAAATTGTTTATTTTTTTCTTTTCCTTTTTTTTAACTTTTTGAGCAACTGCAACTATTCAGAGCAGTCTGATTATGAGATAAAATCACTGTCTTTTTATACACTATAATCATGTGTCTCAAGCTTTATGTTTCTGTTTTAAGAATTTTTGCAAATGTGAGAAAACAAATATAGATGATATGATATCATTGATGAACCAGGAACTGCAGAAAATAATTATAGAAAAACTCAGACCATGCTATTTAGCATGTTAGTAAATGGATCATTCTGTAGAATTGTCATTGCTAGAGCAATTGCATGTTATCACATTTTCTACCTCCTTATGTTTGCTCTTTGCATTATATGTTTCTTCTGGAAGTGAAAGCTGGAGGCTTTAGTTCTTAAGTGACTTCACTTAACCTCTTGTATTATAGATTACTTTCCTGGCCTCAGTCTTATAAATGCCTTCCACATGTTCTGGACTTTGGCCCTGCTATGATCTTTTCAAGAAAATGCAGTAACAAACAACTCTTCATAAATTGGCCTTTTTCTCTATTGTCAACTGTCTAATTACTACACATCTAAGTTATATAGTTCGAATTTTTTTTTTCAGCTTAGTTGTAAATTTGTGGTTAGGGACAGTGGGACAAACACAAGTCATCAACAAAGGAGACCAAAAAATTAAAGGATTTTTAGACTTTTTATTTTCCTTCCAATTTCTAATTTATTATATCTGATAAAATACAAAGGAAGCAGTTTTTACTGGTAAATAAAGTTAAATTTAAATGTTTTCCTGAATGTGTGTATATATTAAAATATTAAACATACAACATTTAAAATTTTTTTAAATATTCATATTCTGGTATTAATACATATTTATTATTTAATAAATATAAAGGATTATAATTTTGACAATATTTGATAACTACTGTGTTTATATAACATTATAACCAATTATTTTATGTATACATACATATGTTATGTATTATACTTACATGTCTTTGAAACTTAGATCCTTATAAAATCTAATGTAGAAAGTTAAAATAGTATAACCAGCAAAGAGAATTGAGTGGATAAAAAAGTGAAACCACTGAATTGGTTTGAAATATAGGATTTATAATGTGTCTGTGAAGTCTGTGAATCTCTGTGAATAAATTTTGTTTTGAGTTGAATTATGTCACTTCCTACATCAAAGTATTTGCAATCCTATCCTTGATTACCCATGGATATAATTTTGTTTGTTGGAAGGGAAAGTCTGTGTACATTATAAAGTTAACATTGAATTCATTGTAGTGGATTTTAGTATATTGCATACTTTAAAAAAAAGAATAATTTAGAGACACACAGGAAAGAAAATTCTCCCTGTGATATTTAAGATAAGTTTGCCCCAGGGTAAGGAAAGCCAAGACATAAATACACCTTGATTTTGAACTTTTATCCTCTAGATTGTTGTTTATGCAGCCCATTTGTAGTACTTTTATTACTAGCTCTAGCAAATGAATACAGGTTTAATTCACTAACGCATGATATAATATCCATTTAAAAACCCATACTTACTTTCGTGTCGTTGTAGCACCTAGATACTTACTAATGACAAGTAATTTCCTATGCGAAGAATGTGCGGAAATGCTAGCCTATCATTTAATAACCTTGCTTGTAAGGTTATCAATACAAATTATTTCCTATGGAAAGAAGCAGCAGAATGCTAGCCTATCATTTAATAACCTTGCTTGTAAAGGTCTGCACATAGTTCTTTAAGATTACCTTTAAGTCTGTTTTTCAAATTAAGGAAGTCCTTGTTAAGTCAAATCCATATAAAAATATGGAAGGTGCTTTAAAGGCAGGAGTGCAAAAGTGAAATAAATTTAGCATAGGTCAATAAGTGTGTATATTTGTCTGGGAAGAAATATAAGCTGGCTTAGCAGCAAGACTTTTTTTTTTCTTTAATAATGTGCTGTTGGGCCCGGAGAGATAGCATAGCGGTGTTTGCCTTACAAGCAGCCGATCCAGGACCAAAGGTGGTTGGTTCGAATCCCTCCCGGTGTCCCATATGGTCCCCATTCCTGCCAGGAGCTATTTCTGAGCAGACAGCCAGGAGTAACCCCTGAGCACTGCCGGGTGTGGCCCAACAAACAAACAAAAAAAACCAAAACAAAAAAATTAATGTGCTGTTTAAAAATGCACTGGGCTGGGGCTAGAGCCATAGTATCCTGGGTAGAGCATTTTTCTTGCACTGGCCTTCCTGGGTTTAATTCTGGACAACCCATAAACCCCTCACCCCAGCACCACAAGGAATAACCCTGAATACCACAAGCTATGGCACCCAAAATGCACTGATGAGCTCTCAACTAATACAACTGGCTCACATCTTTGACCTGTTTTATAGATGCTGCTAGGTAGTTTGTTTAGCAACATACTTGATGGAACCACAGGAACTAGGGCTCTTCAGTGAATGAATTTTGAATTTTCAAATAAAAGTTAAGTTTTATTAAAACATGTTAGTATATGCTACAATCATAAACCAATTATAATAATTAGACTATTTGAAAATATTTTTAAATTTTTATATATTGATATTCATAAAAAATTTCAATAATAAAGTAAATCAATTTATATGAAATAAAATAAAAAGAAAATCACGTTTTACATTTTACCAGACAGGCTTAAGCATATAATGTTTCTTACAAATATAGAAGTGCATTTATCAAAAGAAAAGAAAATCTTTAATTTTTCAGGTGAAAAATTTTTTTTTGTTTCTTTGTTTTTTTTTGTTTGTTTTTTTTGTTTTTGGGTCACACCCGACTGTGCTCAGGGGTTACTCCTGTCTCCATGCTCAGAAATTGCTCCTGGCAGGCACAGGGGACCATATGGGGCACCGGGATTCGAACCGATGACCTTTTGCATGAAAGGCAAACGCCTTACCTCCATGATATCTCCCGGGTCCCGAAAATTTTTATTTTTATTAAAATAAAAAAATTCAATCATCTTTTTCTGTTATAAAAACAGTATCAACAAAAATAGTAGCATAGTTCATAGACAGGAAATTGTAAAATTTTTTTATAAAGCACAACATTTAAGTGTTGGAAAGATAAAGTTTTCAAAACATTGAAATAACTATATTTCATGTATTCAATTGTCTTACATAAACAGCATGGGTTTTGTTGTTGTTGTTGTTGTTGTTGCTTGCTTGCTTGCTTATTTTTGGGAAGCACTTAAAGTGGTATTCAGGCCTTATTTCTGGCTCTGTACTTAGGAGTCACTCCTGGCAATGCTCAAGGGACCATATGGGATACCAGGACTCAAACCCAGGTCTGTCATGACCAAGGCAAGTAAGTGCCTTGACAGCTGTTCCATCACTCCGTCTCCTAGAAAGCATACTTTTGTCTTTCTCAATATTATTTAATCTCAGGACTAGCGATATATTTCAAAGCTAAAGTGCTTGCCTTATATAAAGCTGTCCTCTGTTTGATCTCCAGCAACAAATATTGCTCCCTGTGCACCTCCCAAACACACAGCCAGGATGCTAGAGTAAGCCCTGAATACTGCCAGACATGTCTCATGAAACTGAACTCCACTCCTGTCTCTATATCTCTGTATCTTTGTTTGTTTGTCTATCTATATCTATATTTTATGTCTGTATCTGTATCTGTATCTCTATCTAGATGCAGAAATATATACATATGTATATGTATATATATACATATATATACTTCAACAGTAGAACACATCTATGAATCCCTTCATTTGTTCCATGGCATCAAACTAAAAATAAATGAATACATAAGTAAAAGAAATAAAGCCTATGCAACCTTGATTTGGTATCAGGCACATGGTATTAAATTCTCAGAGTGTTAGAGGTTAAGCCTAAGCATTCATTCTCTTGCTTCATATTCTGGGGTAATATGTGAACTCAGACCAGCTATAAGACTGAATATATTTTGGATTTTGAAAAAGTGGTGGGAGCCGGGAGGTGGCGCAGGAGGCAAGGTGCCTGCTGCCTTGCCTAGGACGAACCACGGTTCGATCCCCTGGTTCCCATATGGTCCCCCGTGCCTGCCAGGAGCGACTTCTGAGCGCATAGCCAGGAGTAACCCCTGAGCGTCACTGGGTGTGACCCAAAAACCAAAAAAAAAAAAATTAAAAAAAAAAAAAAGAAAAAGTGGTAAGAATAAACATGTATATACATATATGCTATATGTTTCTATGATTTCATTTCTTCTTTTCTGGGGCAACACACCCAGAAGTGCTCAAAACTTACTCCTGGCTTTGTGCTCAGAGGCCATCCTGGAGGTGACACTTACTGAACCTGCATTTTTTTTTTGTTTTTTGTTTTTTGTTTTTTTCATGGCAAGTAAGAATCTTACTCTCTGTTCTGCCTCTTCAGCCCACTTGTTACTTTTTAATCAGACTATTAGCAAACTAGAAATGACGTTTGTGTCTCACTTTATTTACTTATTTATTTTACTTAGTGCATTTTGCGGTCTGAGCATTTGTTCTTTTACTTTGGAGAAATTATAAAATATCACAGAGAAGGCTGTTGTTTCCTTAAAGAAAACAGGAAAGGGATAAAATTTAAGATTGTAAATAGCATGAGCAACAATCTAAACAGAAGGTGCTCTTTCTTAATAGATTGCTGCCAGGATCCTTTTAAATTTCAAAAGTTATGTTACATGAAAATGCTTTTATTTTAAGAACATACACTTTTAAGAACATAATGACATTCTTTGAATTAAAATTACATCTAAATAGTAAGCACGTGTTTATATGAGATGAGCTTTAATTAAATTTTATTATGATTTTTCACTGAAATTATAAATTTAAAAGAATCCACATAGCACCTGTTAGAGATGGTTATTTGAGTATCTGATATCAATTTACCTTTTTGTCAGAAGAGGATTAAATAGTACTCTGTAGAACTGCTTCTTGGTTCTTTCTTTTTTGTTTTGTTTTGGTTTGGGGCCACACCTGATGGCGCTCAGGTATTATTGTTGGCTCTGAACTCAGAAATCAGTCCTGGAAGGCTTGGGGGACCATATGGGATGCCAGGGATCAAACCCAGGTCTGTCCCAGGTATGCCTGGTGCATGGGAAACGAACTACTGCTGTGCTATCTCTCCAGCCCCTGTTATTTCTTTGATAATTTGGGTAAATGAAAGTGAACAGTCCTATATATTTTTTCTAATAAGATAGGATAAATATTTGTGGATTACTGAGAATATAGTATAGGTTGTACCTAGTCATAAATAGTATCCTGAGAGTCCAATGTACCTAAACTGTCTATGATCCTGTCCTAATTGAAAGCCACTTGGTTTAAAAATTGAACATTTTGGATAGAAGTTAAATTTGCATTTCAGAAGTAATTTTATTCCAAAATTACACTTGGCAGTTTTAAAAGCACATAATTGCCTCAAAAATTAATTGTCACTATTTTCTTTATGAAGTATTTTATCATGAGTACTGTAATGATTTATAATATACAATTAAAAATTCTTATCCTCATGAGTTGTTGATAGTCTATTATTAGTGTTAGATTTATTTTGCATACAATATTGTTTGGAGATTATGTATATGTCTGTCTAGAGCTCTATGGCCATCTAATCACTGAACTGCTTTGAAAACTATAACATTTGAAATAAGTTTTCTTTCATGTGAAAAAATTGCAGTAATCCCTATGTAATTTTCAAACACTGTGTCAGAAAATATTTCTTGAGTAGTGAAAATCTAAAAAGAATTTTTATTTGATAAGTAACATATAGGACCAAAAAAACTCACATGCTAAAAGACTACTAAATCTGAAACCAGGTGGTGACTTTAATACCTTTCAGATTTATCATGATTGAAGTTATATCTTTTTCTTCTAATGTTGCTATGCAGTAGACTAAGTTTATACTTTAATATTCTGATAATATTCTTAATGTTAAATTGGTTTTCTTCTATTGAACCTTGTCATTATGTCATGTAATGTTTTAAAATGAAGTCAAATTTTGACACTTCTTAAATTTTACCTTATGATCTCTTGCAAAGTGTGTTCTGATAAACAGGAAAGTGAGTTTTTATTAACAGATGCTTATGATTATTTGTAACAGAGACATTGAAAGCATTTTTCCCTCAATAATATGGTTCTAGAAAATTATAGATTAGTCGGGATGAATTCAGTAACACAGATGCTTCTGAGTAATTGTGGAGAATCATAGCAATTTGCAATCATAGACTACTTTTTCCAGTCACAGCATTTGCATACAAGGCAGACTGTGCTCTGACCATTCCTAATTATTTTTAAGGATATCAATTAGTTCTTATCAGTAACAAGTTTTGACATGCAACGTTCTTCGTGCATATAGCACATTGCAATATCATTTTGTTTATAGAAGAATAAGTCTGCAAAGGATGAAAATCTCAAGGGAGTACATGCTACTTGTAATCAATAAAAAAAAGGAAATATATGTTTCAATATGGCCTTTTTTTCTTATTTATTGGGGGGCTTCCAGTAGTGCTCCAGAACTCTCAGTTTTGCGTCTTGAGATTGTTCCTGGCAGTGCTCTAGGGACCAGGTAGTACTGGGAACTGAACCCAGGACTCCTGTTTAATAAAAGCCTATTGAACTATCTATTCAGGCCATCTATCTCAATATTTTTGTGCTAAAAAATATAGTTTTTATTTTTTCATTTAAATGATATAAATAAATGTGAAGTGTGAAATTATTTGTACACATCGGTTTATACTGTTGTGCAGTGAGTCTGAATGTGCAACGTGTTTGATTTTTTTGTGGTTATTATTTTTTTTGTTTTGTTTTGTTTGGGGGGGCACACCCGTTGATGCTCAGGGGATACTCCTGGCACTGCACTCAGAAATCGCTCTTGGAGGGACCAGAGAGATAGCACAGGGGTAGATCATTTCCCTTGAGGACAGACCCAGTTTGATTGCTGGCATCCCATATGGTCTCCCGAGCCTGCCAAGAGCGAGTTCTGAGTGCAGAACCAGGGGTAACCTCTGAGCGCCGCCAGATCTGACCCCCCAGAAATAACCCAGAAAATTGCTCATGGCTTGGGGGACTTCTATGGATTGCCAGGGATCAAACCCGCATCTGTCCTGTGTCAGCCGCATGCAAGGCCAATGCTTTATTAATGTACTACTACTCTGGCCCCTGATCCTTTTTTCAATACACTATGAGATTAAACCTTTACTTAGGCAATATAAAGTTCATATGTGGGGCTGGAGAGTAGTGTAACAGATAAAATACTTGCCTTGCATGCAATAGATCCATGTTCAATTTCCAGCAATCCCTATGTTCTCCCGAGCTCCACCAGGCATGTTTCTGAGCATAGAGCCAGGAGAACATCCTAAGAACAGTTGAGTCTAACCCATTTTCTTCAGAAGAAAGTCTTATAATAAGAATGTTCTGTGTGTGCAAAAAAATTTAGAATGATCTTGTCTTCCATACATAAAACTTGAATGTTTTATTGTAATTATGCTTTTCAGGCTAATATGAAATATGCTCCAGCTGATGGGACTGGAGTTGGTTCCATTTTTTTCTAGATAGTTTAGCCATGGTATTAAAAATAATATAGACTTTTATAATTTTACTTTATATATATAATCAAAGTTGTATCAGATATACATAAAAATTACCGTAGAAATACATAGTATATGTTTCTAAATGGCACAGAGTTGGAAGGAGACTTTCAGGAGTAGATTGGTGATTTGATTTATAAAAATTAGGACAATTTGATATAACATTTTTTTCTCTTTGTACTGTCCTTTAGGAGATTGTTTTATTTTTCAATGCTTTAATATATTTCTAAATATATAACATAAAATGGTTGCCATAGATACACTTATCTGTCAATATAAGGGAAAGATATACAGTAGAAAGGCAATTACTATCCAGTTGCTGCTCAGTGGGCAATTATAGTGGTAGTGCCAGGCATCAAACCAGCCTCCTTTATGCATAACACAGACTATCATTTTGAGCTATCGAACTATACAAATATATTTAAATTTCAGCTAATATTGAATGTTAAATTTAGTCAACAAGGTATATTTGGTATATTTTCTTATTTGTACTTATAAACATTTTACAAATTTTGCTTAGAATTAATGAAATAGTTCTATATTCAGAGTAAGCAATAATTTATTATTTTTAGTTTCAAATATATAATTTGATATAAACATATTTATATAAATATAACATTATAATTTTATATATGAATTTATATATTTATATTTTACATATTATTTTAAAACCAGTTTTCTTATGGTATGCTGCCTGGTCTTCATTTTTATTCAAAAAGAAGAGGTGGCTGTATCCCTCAATAGATAAAGCAAAATTTCTCTGTACTATGAAATGCTTAAAGGTAAGCGTCTTGAATTACAAGTCTCTGATTTTTTTTCTTTTTCATTAAGCAAATTTATGCACACTTTTTAGTAATTATTAGCTATTTCTAATATGTGTGATATTCTAAGAGGATATAATGATCATAAAGTAGAAAGCTCAGGCTATACAGACTTGTCTTTTTTTCTCATGAAAACAAAAACAATAAATTAAACTGAAAGAAAGAAAACAAAAGATAGGAATGAAAGAAAGAAAAAGAACCATTTGATACCATTGGAGCAAAACTGTGACATAAAATTATGGAGGGAAAAACAGATTGAAAGTGTGAATATTGCCTGCTCAGCATCTTTATCCTAAGGACTGTTGGGACTTCTAACAGAAGAAGAATAGAAATCAAGGCCTGCGCTGCTGCTGGTCTCAGAGACCAAAATTGATATCTAAGTTTCAGTTTTAGCCAAACCAAGTGTTGTTTTAGAAAAACAACAGTAGGGGTCCGGGAGATAGCATGGAGGTAAGGCATTTGCCTTTCATGCAAAAGGTCATCGGTTCAAATCCCGGTGCCCCATATGGTCCCCCGTGCCTGCCAGGAGCAATTTCTGAGCATGGAGCCAGGAGTAACCCCTGAGCACTGCCGGGTGTGACCCAAAAACCAAAAACCAAAAAAAAAAAAAAAAAAAAAAAAAAAAAAAAAAAAAAAAAAAGGAAAACAACAGTAACAATTTAAATAAACTTTTTAGCTTATGATTTCTACTTGAGGCACTTAACTCACTTCTTAGTGAACGTATGGAGGGCAAGACTCCGAGAAATAAAATGGGACTCAAGTTACTTCTGGAGACGTACAGTTATATTTTAGAACCAGCTCAGAGGAAAACCTTAACACCGAAGTTTTTCGTGGAATCCTCTAGAAAGATTTTGCCATAGAAATAAAGACATAGAAGTAAGAAATAAAGACAATAAAAAATAAAGATTTTGCTATAGAAATAAAGACATAGAAGTACTATATTAGTATCAAGATGGGCTATATATAATTTCCCTGGCTTAACATATCGCTATATTTTTGTAAGAAGATATAGAACATTATGCATTTATAAATCTTTATATTTGCTGTATAGTATTCTTTGAAAATTATCTTAAATGTCCAGGAAATTTGATAAAATAGTTCTGAAATAGCAACACAGACTATGAGATAACTACTATTGTGATTTAAAGGATTAACAGAATATTATTGATTATCAACAGAAACCTGGGATCTATAAAAATCACTAAAGGAAGACTTTTACAATTGATATTATTATAAGATACACCTATCTGGAGCACAAAGTACATGTAAAAATACAATGAGTGTTGACATATAAAGGGAATTATATAAAGAGGAAAAATAACATTTGTATACTAGCAGTTACAGAAAATAAAATGTGTTAGAAAATATATGAGGAAATACTATCTCAACCATTTTTCTGGGGTTACTCCTGGCTCCATGCTCAGAAATTGCTCCTGGCAGGCACGGGGGACCATATGGGGCACCGGGATTCGAACCGATGACCTTTTGCATGAAAGGCAAATGCCTTACCTCCATGCTATCTCCCGGGCCCCACAACCATTTTTCTAAAGACATCAAATTAGAGACTGTAAGGGACCTCTAAGTAACCATGTAGTAATTAGGTCCCAGGCACATCTAGGAAAACTTAATGAAGCACAAAAACCAGTAAAACAATACACCTTGATAACAATCACAGTGAAAAGGCAGTATGTTAATTCAAAGTGAAAAAGATGGTTAGCTTATAGAAAAATAGAAGTCCTGTAAATGGAATACACACATATACATACACTCACATATACATACACTCACATATCTACCCTTTAATGTCTAATAAAACTATTTTACAATCAAAATGTTATGTAATTAAAATAATGGTCAGAGAAAAAAGTAAAATAGAGATGATTTCACTTCAGACATAACTATGTCAAAGGTACTAAGTAGATTGGCACTAAAAGAAATCTTAGTGCTAGAGACTTAGCTCAAAGAGTCTATCTGGCACATACTCCTTCTGTAGGAGGTCCAGGTTTGATCTCCAGTACCATATGGTCTCCCAGATACCACCGGGAGTGACCCAAACATATCTAAAGACCCAGGAGAAGTTCCCAACACTGCTGAGTGGGAGATCAAATACAAAAACAAATGAAACTTAAAAGTAAAAGAAATATTAAATGCAGTTTGAAGAACTTCTGGATACAGTCAATTGGAAGAATGGATATGAGGGAAAAATTGAAAGTATAAAATTTAAGTTAAATATATTTATATAGAGAGCACTATTTACAATTTTTTGGATTTAAAGCATGTAATAGCCAAAGTCAAAAGTTAGATAATTTTGTCTGTTTTGCTTTGCTTTTTAATGTTTTAGGACATGATAAAATGACCGATTGGAAGTAAATTCTCTTAAGGTAACTAATTAAAATGATACAATTTTGTTTTTCAAAACTGGAGAGATAGTAAATAGAGCATTTGCCTTTCACATGGCAAACCTGGGTTTGATCTCAGTAACCCCATAAGGTCCTCTGAGCCTCCTAAGAGAGTTCCCTGAACTCAGAGCTAGAAGTAAACCTTGGCCACTGTTGGGTAAGGTCCTAAACCCAAATAGCCAAATATATAAAGAAATATATATCATTATAAAGTATACATATCATAAAAATCATTAAACATATCACTAAATGATATGTAAATTTTATATATAATTAATGTCTATAACTACATATATATAGTTTATTTTGTTAACAAGCAAATAGAGGTAGAAATAATACAATTAAGAAACAGTCCAGAGATGAAGATATAGGACATATCATACAGGAGAAGACACAACTTGTTTTGTATGCAGCCTACCCTGTTTGTATTCCTGTCTCTACATATGGGTACTTGAGCACCAATAGGTGTCATTCCTGAGCATAGAACCAGAAACCCCTGAAAAACTAGGCATACCAAAAGAAAGGAAAACAATAAAAAGAAAAGAATTACAAATAGAAACAAATTACAGAATGGTTGACTCAATGCATAATTAAGTTTGCTGTAAATTATCTAGTAGACACATAGCGCTGTGTTTAAAATGAAAGAATTGCATGCTGCTAAGAAGTACTGTAATTCCATGTTTCCTTAGCATCTCAGATTCCACGTGGAGAAGCAGTGTTCTATGATATCCCCCTTTCCCAGATCTAGCTAGTCAACATTACCTTCATGATCCAATTCTTTGGTAGCTCTATGACTGTCATCAGGGCTTGTGTCAGCATTGCAAAGAAAAGGTATATTCTGCTACTTCTGCTTAAAAGAATGTTATACATTTTGAACTCTTGATTTTTAAAATAAACTGATAAAACAAATGCTAGTATTCCTCATTTTCCTCAGAAGGATGTTGTCACCCATGCATTTTTGAATCTATCATCTATATCATTTTTACTAACAGAATTTTAATAACTAATTTACCATAGCTTTTATATCACAATAATATCTTGTATAAAATGCAAGCTGAAATTGCTACTGAGGAATTTATTGATTATCCATACCAATTAAGATTCAAAGCACTGAGGTATTATATTCCAATTTAAATTTCTTTTTGCAGATATTGCTCACTGTATTGGCTCAACATCATTATTCTACTCCTTTTTGAAATTAATTGGAGAGTCGAATCTAACAACTTTAGTAGTAAAGGTGATTTTTCATTGTAGGAATGTAAACATGGTATTCATGTTATCCTTTTTCTTAATCTAAAATAAAATTCTTTTTTGATGATATGATGCCTTTAATCTAGTGGGAAAATCTTCAACAACATATGCATGATGAATAGTAATGCTAATGTCTATGTATCAACTTTGATTTATGTTTCTAATAGAACATTAAAAATCTCAGTGAAAAATAAGTGACCAGCTGGCCAGTACAGGATAAATTAGAAATGATAAGTCAATGGAGCTTTAGGAATATCCATTGTAGCATTTTAGAGCAGTTTTAATTTCATTTTTAATGTTTTAAACCAACTATTTAATAGAATAGCTATGCACAACAGGCATATGCATCTTTAATTTTAATAGACTAAGAAACAAGATTAAGTAATGAATGAGTCATTGTACTGTGAAATTAGTGGGGATCCTTTTCTTTTTCATAAAAAGCAAAATGCAATGATACATGAGAGGCTTGTTAGGATGAATTTGACTAGGAGAATAATTTGATGAAATGTGAAGAATATCTGCAATGCAGTTTCTAGCCTAAAGAATTTGAATAAGTGTTAGAAAATATGAATTTGTTTCTGCTCCATCTAACTAGATTTGGTACAATGGAGTGTGCAGTTAAGGAGAAAAAGCCCCGGTACTTAATAAGGCAATAATTCATGCTGAGTGGATATGAGCAGTCATTCAATGAAAAATTGATTTTTATAGTGTTCCAAACTTGATAACTTTGGGGTATTTGTGTGCTTATTGTGAAAGTACCATAGAGAAAATGTATAGTTCTCATTAAGAGGTGAGTATATTTTTTTATGTACTTGATATATATTTGTTAAAAATTGAAACATCTTTCATTGGCAATTTTAGATTATCTTACAAATTTTAAGAGGTAAAGTGAAATAATGATATGGCTCCAGAAGTCAATAACTTCTCCTAGCCATGAGTTTATATAGAACTTGATTAATTCCTGTCTTTGCTCTAGTTTACTTTATAATGCAAATCAAGTCGTTCTCTTGCAAAAGGTTACAAAATCAAGTTCACATCTCATAAAGTTAGTATGTTTACTGCGTGTGTTGTGGATCAAATGACAACTCTGCAATTTTTACATGGCATCATAGTGCTCAGTGTTTGATTATGTCATTATTTTTAAAATAAAGAATATACCCTTTGTAGGTAAAATGCCTTGCAATGATATTTTGATGACAGAGAAGTTTGAACACCTATAAATTAATCTTTAAATTATCCAAATAAGAATCATACCCTGGACTCTCTTATGCAAAATACCTGAATTAACTCAATACTTCCATTTAAAAAAAAAGAAAAAGGTTTTAATCTGACACAAATGAAGAACTTTTTCATTTAAAAACTTCATTTGCTTTTATTGAAATGTGGGTGATAGTTTTTTACTTTGTCTATAGTTGCTAAGGAATAAAGTATTAAAATAATCAAGATTACTTATTAGAATTTATTTCCAAATTTAAAGCCAATGGATATTTTCCCATAAATTAAAATATTTAAATTTATTGATTACACTTAGTAACGAAGTTTATAAAGAAAAAATATCCAAAGTCTGATGACTTTTAATTATTGATTTTATATATTCTTCACAATATTATATACTGGATATTTGTGGGAGGTAGTACTCCCCCAAATATAAAATACAAGTTTGTTTCTTTTTGTTTGTGGGCTATATTCAGAAAGGTCATGGCTTGTTCTCATACTTTGTGCTCATGGATCACTCCTGGTCAGATACATGGAAACATATGTATTATATTCATATTGTATAACATATGTCATGAATTAGACACAGGTCTTCTGCTTGAAAGGTAGGTGCTTTCCCCGCTGTCCTCATTCTGGCCATAAAAACTTTTGTAAAGAATTATCCTTTTTTTTCTCTTATAATATATTCTCTCTTGGCATAGTTAAATGACATTAGATAATTTTTAGTAGTAAGATAACGGGGAATTTTTTTAACTTTTTTTTTAAATTATTGACCTTTCAGGTTTCTGTTTTGTTTTGATTTTGTTTTGGCTTTGATTTTGTTTTGTTCTTTTCCTTTAGTCTTAGATCATAAAAACTTAAGAATAATATTCTTTTGGAACTTGATGTCATCTATCCACTTATTTTCATTTGATTATCTATTTGCCCTATGTGATATTAAGCCTTAAGATGTTCAGAATAACTACCTGTCTTGGGAACACATGATAATGCCCAGATAGCTAGTACTTGTTTGTTTGTTTGTTTTAAGTCACACCCAGCAGCGCTCAGGGCTTACTCCTGGCTCTGTGCTCAGAAATCATTCCTAGCAGGCTCTGGGGACCATATGGGATGCCGGGATTCAAACCACTATCCTCTGTTTAAAGCAAATGCCTTACTGCTGTGCTATCTCTCCGGCCCCAGCTAGTACTTTTTTAAGAAAAAATGAAATGGATATGGAATTTGAAGAGAATAAATAAGAAGGATAGGTGATTTTTGTAATAAAACTTTAGAGTTGAAATAATGGTCTTTATATTAGTGAGGAGGAGCAAAGTGTGGTTGAAGAATGGAAAACATCCTTAGCATCTGCTGTGTTCTGGTAGAAAGTTTTATGGGCAGAGATGTATCTAAGTGATCCTGTATATTAGGAGGGTGAGGAAAAAATAACTTCTGATATTTGTAGTTCTTTGTTTGAGCTATACAAACCAGGTAAATGAAGGTTTATTTTCCCAAAATATTTTCTACTCAGGTTGTTTGCCACTGTGAGAGAAATAAAACAACACTAAAATGTAATCCATATAATGATAGAAATGTGAGGTTACAGTGAGTGGAAGGAGCGTAATTATATGCTCACTGAATTGTGGAGGTCTTGAACAAAGTCTACACAGAGCAATGTGCTATAAAGGCCACTAAAGAGTACTCAGCTCCCATAAATATTACCTCCTCCTTTCCATGATTATTTCAAGCAAATCCCAGACATAAGTTATTTTATCTGTAAATATTTCTCCCTATATCTATAAAATATAAGTTTTCTCCCCTCTCTTCCCCTCTCCTCCTATCCTCCTTCCTCTCCCCTCTCCTCTTATCTCCTCCCCTCCCATCCTCTTGCTTTGCTCTCTGGCATCACTCCTGGTGGTGCATAAGGGGCAATATGGGATGCTAAAGATTGAATACAGATCAATACCCTACCCACTATACTAACCCTCTGGCCCCAATGTTTAATTCTAAACAATGAGGTACCATCTCATGCCACAGAAACTGGCACACAGCACACGCGCATGTGGGTACACACACACACACCATACACACACACACACATACACACACATACACGCACACACACACACAAAGAACAGAAAAAAAAAACATGAACAATTAGTGCTGGACAGGATATGGAGAAAAAGGACTGCTGGTCATTTATTACTGGTGGGAATGCTGTCTAATCTGACCTTTCTGGAAAACAACATGGATATTCCTCAAAAAAACTGGACATTGAGCTCTTATATCATGCAGTATATACCACTCCTAGGGATATTCGATGGGAACACAAAAACATCATGCAAAAATGCCCTCTGTATGCTATGTTCATTGCAGTTTTATTCACAATAGTCAGAGTCTGGAAGCAACCCAGATGCCCAACAACAGAGAAATTTTGGTACATATACACAATGGAATACTATGCAGCTTTCAGGAAAAATAAAGTCAAAATTTTCCTGTATACTTATGAACATGGAAATTATTATGCTGAGTAAAATGAGTCAGAGGGAGAGAGATAGACATAGAATAGCCTCACTGATCTGTGAGATTTAAAAAAATAACAAAAGATAGTATTGTAATAATACCCGGAGACAATAGAGATGAGCCTTGGAAAAACCAGCCCATAATATGAAGCTTACCACAAAGATTGGTGAATGCAGTTAGAGAAATAACTTCACCATCAACTATCATGACAATGGTAGTGAGTGATAGAAATAGAATGCTTGTATTGAAGACTGGCAGAGGGTGTGAGAGGAGGAGATGGGAGCAATGGTGATGGGGAGGTTGCACAGTTGAAGGGGGAATATACTTTTTATGACTGAAACTTCAAACATGTTTTTAACCATGGTGTTAATAAAGAAATTGAAAAAATAAATATAGTAATCATACTCTGAACTTGTAAAACTTGAGAAATTCCTTATTTTTAAGTCTTAAGTGTTTAGATTTTTTTGTTCGTTTCATAAATGTTTGTTTTGCTGTTCTAATAGTTCAAATTAGGATCCTAATCAAAGTCCACATCTTATATTTGATTAGGGAAAATATAATTAATAATATGACAAATACTGAATACATTTACATATTTTTTAAAAGAAGATAGTCTAGTATTATATCAAAAGATAATAAACACCAGGGACATGAGGACAGGTTCATGATAGGAAGCTTGCCACAAATAGCAGGGTAGTGCATTTAGGGCAGAAAAGGGACCATTCTGACGATGATAGTTGGAAATCATGAATCTGGATAAGAACTGGGTGCTCAAAGGAGATAAAGTAACAAGCTTGATATTTCTTCATCAACCGTATTGCAAACCAGTGTCTAAAGGAGAGACAGAGATGGACAGAGAGAAAGACAGAAAAGACAAATGTTCCAAAGGCAGGCAGGAATGAAGGCAGGAGGGAAGAAAAAAAAGAGGAAGGGAAACTGGAGACATTATTGGCAGGAAATATGCACTGTTGAATGATGTTGTACACTGCATGACTGAAACTCAATTATGAACAGTTTCGTAACTATCTCATGATGATTCGATTAGAATTTATAAAAATAAAATAAAACATCAAAAAGGGTAAAACAAATGCTATGAAATGCAGGGAAAATTGCGTATTTTAAATATTTAGGTTGTTCATTTTCAATCTTCATACAAAGTATCCATTGGAGTAGCTAAATTTATTTTTCTCCATTATTTTTCTATATATTGGATCTTGCTGATTAAATCCCTATATGTTTGCTGTAACTATTATTTCTGTGTCTGATATTTCATATAAGCTGATAGAGCTTTCTAGACATTTTAAAGATTTGAAAAAAATGAATAAAAATCCATTTTATTTTTCTAGATAGGTATCACAAGAATTGAGCCTTTTTTCTCTAGTTTTTTGGTAAGTTTTACAAATGCTGATTTAATCTTTTCTCTACTGAGGTACTATTTCTGACTGTTGGCCTAGCCAATATCAGATCAATAAAATTCAAGCTCTGTTTTCAGCTGCTTATAATAGTTCCCTGTTACATAGGGACACTGACCAGCTTGCTTAAGACCTCTTGGGACGATTTTTCCTCTAACATCTTGACCCTAATGCAGGCAGACAGAGTAACTCTCTGATAGGAAACAGCTTTTCCTAAGTAGTAAAAGCCATCAGTGTTTATAATCTCTCCAGGCATCAGGAATGGACCGTGACTAATGAAATGGCACAGTTGGTCATATTGAAGTCATATCGAAGAGCAGGTAACCTGAAATAATTTGTTAGGAGACTAAGGAGAAAATTGAGCCTAAGAAAGATTAGTAGAGTAGTTTAAAAAAGTAAGAGTATTTCTCTGAGAAAAGAGTCACAATAAGACATTTTTCTGCTGTAAAATGAATATATCCATGCATATCTATAGCTACACAGTTATTATTTTTACTTTAAGCATTATTTTCACTTTATGACTGAAAATTATATATCAATGTACATTTTAATTGCTTGTGGAAAAATATCTCTGAAAATACGCAAGCATTGTTATCTTTAGTTATATATTTTTTTTCATTTTTAAAATGTTAAGCTAGCTCTGTAACTGATCCAATTAAAATAAAAATCCATCAGACTGACCCAAGGCCTCTCTTGGTATGATGGTCCCAAGACTGCATTATCAAAAAAAAAAAAAAAAAAAAAGACTGCACTATTAAGATAAGTCTTTTTTTACTTAAATCATAATAAAGGAGGTAGTTGTGGAGTGACTCTATTTGTCCATGTGTCAAAATGAGTTCAATGCGATTCACTGTGTAGGAAATAACTTGTCCCCTAAAGATAATTTGAAATTAAGGAATTACTTGAGAAAAGACAAGAGACTTCATAGGAAAAGACAAAATAGAAAACATGCATTGATAATATCAGTGACATCCGGAAACTTTGATACAGTATATACCCCGACCAAAGTTCATGCAATTTTTTTTTTGTTTTTGTTTTTTTGTTTTTGGGTCACACCCAGCGGTGCTCAGGGGTTACTCCTGGATCTATGCTCAGAAATAGCTCCTGGCAGGCATGGGGGACCATATGGAACACCAGGCTTCGAACCAACCACCTTTGGTCCTGGATCGGCTGCTTGCAAGGCAAATCCCACTGTGCTATCTCTCCGGGCCCAGTTCATGGAATGTTTGTTGTGGTTGTTGTTGTTGTTGTTGTTTTTGGGTCACACCTACCAGCACTCAATGAATACTGGCTCTGCACTCAGAAATCGCCCCTGGCAGGCACGGGGACCATATGGGATACTGGGAACTAGTATTTTAGAGCACATAGTTTTATTTACTGTTTAAATGGAATGCCAGAATAATGCTCAATTGAAAATTATATATCAAATTGTAAGAACGGAAATCACTTCTGGCAGGCTTGGGGGGCCATATGGGATGCCGGGATTCAAACCACTGTCCTGCATTCAAGGCAAATGCCCTACCTCCATGGTATCTCTCCAGCCCCTACATATAATATTTTTTACATTTAACATTTAATGTTAACTTTAAGAATTTTCTTTTATCATCACTCCAGAAACATGTACACATGAACTATATGCACATATTTTTATCCATTCCTTGAAATGATACATTCATACTTTTCAAAGTAATTAATAGAATGAGTGAAGAAGCACATAAAGGTATGTCAGATATCCCTTGTGATACTCAAACTTTAGATATTATCTTTGTTTTTTTTCTATTTAAATATCATTTTAAATTATATTTTTGCCCCTTATAAAAACTATAATCCAATTAAAAGTTTTTCCAAATACCAGTTATTATATAGTATGCATATTATAATTTCATACTTTAAACATATTCAGTGAGCTTTAGTATATTGACAGATTGTACATTTTTTCCAATATCTAGATTTATGCCAACAAGAAAATCTTTGCTCTTTTAATTTTGGTCTTGATATCAACACAGAACCTCATACATGAATTCTGTGAGTTACATCCCAGTCCAGAAACCCCAAGCTGTGCCTATTCTTTATTCTTTTCTATCACAAGTTCTAGCAAGCACTGCCTATATTTATTTTTTTGCTCTATCAATTTGCCTTTCTGGTTTCTTCATATAAGCGAATTCATATATTATCATCAAGTTGAAACTTGCTTCTGTCATTTAACATGATGTTTCAAAAATTCCTGAATATCTTAGCATATGTTAAGACTTCTTCTTAGTACCAAAAATGTTCCAATGTGTAGACTTGCTGCATTTTATTTATCTATTCATCATTGATTTGAGACTTGAATTTTTTATACTCCACCTATTATGAATAAGGCTGCTCTAAACTTTGAATTATTTATCATAAACTTGAATTTTCAGTTCTTTTGGGTACTTATGAGCATATTTTCAATCTACTATGTATTTTTAATTCACGTGGGTATGTGTGGACATGTATTTCATATGTGTATCATATAAAGTATACATAGTACATCTAGATACATGTATTATTTATTCATACTTTGTGTGTAATACAAGATATGTATCTACATGTATTATATATGCTGATATATTTAATATTGTTTTTATATTTATTATTTATTCTGTATGTATAATATAGTACATATAATTGTGCAATTAGTCGCTCAGATGGTAACTGTATATTTAACCTTTTCTGTAGCTGGTAGGTGGTTTTCCAAATTGTCGATTTCAAATGCTGTGATGCTCCCTCCTCTTAAGAGAAATAACTACACTGACAACTATAATGACAATGCTAGTGAGTGAGAGAAATAAAATGCTTGTCTCAAATACAGGCAGGGGGTTGGGGAAGAGGGAAATGGAAAGCATTGGTAGAGGGAGGGCTGCTTTGGTGAAAGGGGTGCTCATTTTTATGACTAAACCAGACTAAAAATATGTTTGTAATCATGATGCTTACATAAAGTTATTAATTAAAAAATTAGCTTTTGGGGGGTTCCAGTGCTTATAGATTATTAGAAGACTGTATATAGATTATTTCAGTAATTCTCTAGTAGTTGGTTTTGATCATTCTTTAGTTTTTGCTTATTTTCATGGGGTAATAAATTTTGAGAGGTCATTGCTTTGTCATTCTAGAGGTGTTATGTATTTGTTATCTTCAGCTGAGGGTGGGCTGGGGACTCCACTGATATTTTAGATCCCAGAGAGTAAGGCAGAGTTAAGATTGAGTACTCTGAACTCTCATATTAGAAGAGAGATGAACTTTCATATTCGAAGAGAGATGTAGGAAATTGGACTGACAGTACAGTGGTTTGGGTGCTTGCCTGGCAAGCAGCTGACCTGAGCTTTTTTCTTAGGCACTTCATACCATCTCCCAAAACCCTGACAGAAGTTATCCCTAAGCACAGGGATAAGAATATGATCTGAGCACTGCCATGCATGGCCCCACATTAATTTTTTTCTTTAAATATATAAAAAAGGCACTGAGCCTACGAATTTTTCTTTAAGTCCCACAAGATATGTTCCTTCTTATATGAACATTTGAAAGCACTACTCAACAGGTTTTCTGATTTTTTTTCTATATGATTATGTGATACTTTCAGTTCTCATACCTTATTGTTTTCATGCAAACATTTCAACTAATGCTGAAGTAACAAGAATGGTATAAATTGTTATTTTTGCAGTTAAGATTTGAGTTACCCAAGAGTATTTTCAATGATTATGCCTATCTGAAGTTATATTACCCTTTCTGCTCAACTGACTTATTTATTTTATCCTGATATTTTTATTATTTAGGAAAAAATAGAGCTTTTGGTTGTTCTTTATTCTGAAAAGTCAGAATATCTTTTCTTCCTTCCATACATTTTAATAATGATTCTAAATGAACAAGAAATAATTAGTAATGCCAGCATGTTTAGAATAACTGCTCATTAACATTTTCCCTAAGATTTTCCAAAGCCTTCCTTTGAAATATTTTTTTTATTTGTTTTATTTTATCCCTGTGAGTTTTGAACATTTTATCCCACTCTTTAGGTTTTATTTTATAAGTAATTTTCATTAACAAATGACTCCTAATTATAACAGTCCTTTGTTATAAGATTCAGCATTTAACCTGGTATCAATTGACAGCATAAAAGTGTATGAGGGGGATTCACCTAGTAATTCATACAGGAGACACATGGTTTACTTTACCTCTTGGTAATTCCTGCTTTTAGTGATATATCTACTTTATAAGAGCCATCGTGGGGAAATTTCCCTGATATATATTTACCAATAGGTTCAGTCAAAATATCAATCTCTTGCTAATTCAAGTTAGTGTGCCATTTTGTATTATGGTTACTCATGATCTACTTTGCCTTTGATCAGAGTCTGATATCATCAATAATTTTTAAAATGATTTTTTAGGATTTTATTTTTTATTAGGGTTTTGGCAGGTTAGATGTGAAAAAGCTTTAAAATAATGCTTTTGAACTCACAGCCCCTTAGTCTTTGGAAGATATGGGGAAATCCTCAGGGAGGGGATGAGAAGGAACCATGGAAGTGGAAAGGCTGGAGAAAGGGGTTTGAGTTGTATTAAATAAAATATCATTGCTATGTAATGAGAAAAATGATTTTTAAAGGAGAAATAATTTTTCTGTGCTAATAAGTTATAGTGATAATCATTCTAGGTTAGGTAATGTACAACTATGTCTTAATGACTATAAATTAATATCTTAAAGAATATGTATTTAGTTATCTTCTATGAGCACCTAATATCTTTTTTGATACCTATTTTATGTTTTAAAGGCACTTTAAATTTACACATGTAGAAAGCTGGCTCTTAGCCTACTGTAAGCATCTTTTAGCATTTCTTCACGGGGAATGATACCACTGTCTACAAAGGCGCGTATCAAACATAGCATTCATTTTTGATAGAGTCTCTTTTTGTCCACCTTTATGCTATCCATTACTAAAACATTTTCAACATTGCCTCCTAAAACTGTCATTATTCTTTACTTCTTCCTATTTCAGTGTTAACCTGAATGCATCTAGACCACAGCAGTAGTTTTTTTGTTCTCTTAGCATTTGTACTCCCTCCAATCATTTTATGCTTACAGAGTCAATGATTTAAAATATGTCCAACATAGCCTTTATATAGGTAATAGTAAAAATACAATGATAAAATTCAAAATGATAACTTTAAACAGGCTTTCTTTTCATAGCAGAGAAAAGCAAGTCTCATTTTTACTTATGTCTTTCAAGCTTTCATTTTTCCCTTCAGAAGTACTTTTTGGTTTCCCTTGGAAATATTATATGTTTAAACACATTAACAAAACAACTTTTTGGTGGATGAAGTTGTTGTTGTTGTTGTTGTTGTTGTTTAGGCCTTACTGATTGAGAGCTTCCTGGAAGATATTTCCTTGAGGATATTTCTTTAGCTCTTATTTCTTACTACAACTTTCTCTAATTTTTTCTGCAAACTTACTGTGCTTTTATTTTTTCTTTTATTGTTGACCCTGCTCTGCTTTTTCTAAACTCTTGAGACACAATTTTACCTGGAAGATTATTTTTCCTTCTTTCCACTATGCATTATTCTACCCACTCAATGATAATATTCAAGATAAACTTATTTTCCCACAGGAATCTTTACTAAACCAATAGAAGAAACTGGTGTCTCTGAAAGAGCATCATTTTACAGCATTTATCGTAGTTTTCTAAATTATATTTTTAGTGATTATTTGGTTCATTTCTTTCTCCTTTGTAAATTTATCACATGCCAACAGAGCAAGTGTTTTCATCAACATTAGCACAAGAATAGTCTATAAATATTTATTGAGTAAATGCTTAAGAACTGTTTTTTCCGTAAGTTTACTACCCAGAAGTAATTCTCTCAAAGTAACTTCTTTTCTTCTGTTCATTTGCTTTATACACAGCCAATTCTCTGGATCTTCCACCCATTGTGGTTTTAATAGATTAGACTTCAATAGCCAATAAGTAAGTAGTAACTTTTTACAGAGTAAAATGCAAAAGAAGAAGCTGTAGTAGCACAGGAAAACTATATTCCTGGGGGTGTTGTATTTGTGTTACTTTACAAGACAGTTATATTATCAAATTCTCAATAGAAGGCCTGAAGGATCCTTCCTTTCACAAACTACCCAAATAAAATTCAGCTTCTAGTTACAGGTTTTCTCTGGTATCCAAAAAATAGAAAATCCTATTTTGTATGATTTAGTCACTATGAAGGTGTAGGAATAGTTATTTTCTATGGAAAATATTTTAGTGTTTTCAATCTCTACAAAGAACTTACTAACTCATACCAAATAAGTATTTTCAGATAGGGAAAAGCTATTCAAGATGATAGAAATTATAATCAGTCAGCTCACTGCTGCTTCCTCAGTACTTACAATTGTGCCTGGCAAGTGGGCAATAAGTAAGTGTTTACTAATTTGATATTTAAGTGCAATGTGACTGTGTTGCTAACTGATTTAAAAGTGTTAAGCGAAGGGGGCGCGGGAGATAGCATGGAGGTAAGGCGTTTGCCTTCCATGCAAAAGGTCATCGGTTCAAATCCCGGTGCCCCATATGGTCCCCCATGCCTGCCAGGAGCAATTTCTGAGCATGGAGCCAGAAGTAAACCCTGAGCACTGTAGGGTGTGACCCCTCCCTCCCCCCCCAAAAAAAAAAGTGTTAAGCGAAGGATTTTAGTGAGACTGGCATATTGTCACTAAGGCAAGTACAGAAAGTTATTTGTACTCATTTGTGATTCTGCTTCTCACTAATAGAAGGAATGAGTTTCATCACAACATGGTATATTTGCTTTGAAGTAAAGTCATCTTATGATTGGAGATTTTATTCATCTAGTGATTAAATCTTGCCATTTGACTAGGGTGTAGTATTAGCCAAGGTGCTAAAATAAAAGTGATTAAATTTTTTTCAAAACAGTACAAGGTAAATATGAAACTATTCTAAAGTTGTTGTTAGATTACCAGTTTGTACAGAAAGTTAGTTTTGAAATGGTTTACCTCTTATGTAAAAAATCATTGCTACTGTTATTCAAATTGAGAATGTATTTTCCCAGCATAGCTAATTTTACACATATCCCAAATCTCATAATGACTCTAATGAAAGAATCATGTATTGGGCATGATTCAGTTTAATTTTGTGTCCTTCATTTGAGAGATTTATTTTTATTCAAGATATTATTTCTTTAAGTAAGAGAAAATTCCATCTCATTTTGAATCAGTAAAATAGGAAATTTGAAAATAATATAAGTAAATTTTTAAGAAATGAAAGTATATAAAATAATCCAATGGAAAAATAAATTAATTAATAAATTAAAAAATCCAATGGACATTTAAACATTTTAATAGCATATTTATATCACATGCAATATAGTATTTCTATTAAAATTGTTATATGCTCAAACACTTGTGGATTTCAGGAAGAATATTTTACCAATACTTTTAAGATAGGTTAAAAATGATCCTGATCTATAGTAAAGAGTGTACTTATTTTCTGGGGAGGAATTCAATGAAATATGATGCTTCAAATATATATCAGAGATATTACTGGCTTGTTATTAAGTAATATCATATTTCTATGTAATCTGATATAAAAAATAATCTTTTAAAAATATGGCATTGTTTATTCCTAATGTATTCAACAAAACCACCGTTTCTCCAGGTGAACTTCTATGTCAAAAATATGTCATTGTGCTTGCAAATGCTCTTCTATCTTTTACCTCCAATTTATTACTCATAGGAAAGAAATGAGGGAGCACAAAAACAATGTAAAGTATATATTACATATAGATTTCTCTCATTCTACAAAAATCACATAACTTTTCAGTGTAGATAGCATCTATTTTGATTTCCCACCAATATGTGTCAACCAATATGTCACCATATAAAAATATAATCAGAATGATAAATTTCAAGGACAACAATTAAAGTTTGGGGACCAGGAGAGTTGTTCATTTAATTGAGGGCAGTGCCTTCTCCTGTCTTCAGGTACAGAGTATTGTTCCATTTTAAGCCATTGAGGGAGATAGGCTTTATATTTTAAATTGCAAGCTAATAAATGCTCTTTTTCTCATTAACACACATGACCTCTATGATTTATACTCTCATACATACTGGCCCGATTTCTCAGTTGTCATTAATGATGTTGAGAACCTCTGTTTAACATGAATTATTTTCAAAGTGGGTTCCTATAAATTCACAGTAGACATTCATTGTAGTGATTTGCTTGTTTCTGCACTCAGGAAAAATATCAGAGAGAATTCTGTATGTCACCTTTATTACAATTACTTTACTATTTGTCTAAAAGGAATCCACTTAAAAGAATTATGTAAGCAACTTTGTCATAGTTCTGATACTTGAGATAAAATCTGAGTTATATTAAAAATAAGCTATTTGTTGTTCAAATAACAATTAGTGAGGAAGACAGGAATGAGAAAGACAGATGAAGGATAACTGATAATTAAGTTTAGAGGGCTCTGTTCAATTTTATGTTCTCAATTTATGATGAATTCAATTAGTTCATGTTTTTTCTGCCTTTGATACATATGAATATGACATTTGGATTGAACTTCATATCTATAATGTGTACATTAAAATTTTACAAAATAATAAATGCACTCCTAACTGTATAATTACTGAGAAGATTGAGATAACTATTGCTTTTTATAGTAAAGAAAATAATTTGGAGATTAAAATTGGATTAAGTATGCAGCTCAGAAAATGCCAAAACTACAATCTTGATTTTTTTCTTCTATGTTTTGGTATGTTATTTTGCTGTTATAATTTTTCTGTAATTACCACAAGATGTTTGTGCTAGTCAATACAAGAAGTAATAATTTAGACAGCTGAACAAAAATTTCCCTTCACAATTGGACAACTGAATAAAGTGACTTTGTTTTGCTTGAGGGGTGAAATATACAGGGATACTCAGAGTCTAGTATTGCTTTGGGGGATCATAAGGTGCCAGAATATTGCAAGGAAGTGCTCTACCAGTGAGCCACATGTCTGATCCCTAAAGTAGTTTCTCTAAAGTCACTGAATCATAGTCTGAAAACACTACAGAGATTATTTAATCAATTCTTTAGTAATTTAGTATAAAGTAAAACTCAATGAAATATAGTAACTTCTCAGATTTATTTTGCAACTTCAGTTAGTAGCCAGATCAGAATTGATATTATTTTTGTCTGAGTTCTCTAATTCAGACAGAATTGATTAATTTGATATGAAGTTAATTTTCTTTTACCTTAATTCAAATAAGTGGTTTTTTTTTCTTATATAAGATATAGGAGAAAGTGAAAATTTCCAAATAATTAGAAGCAATTATAAAATAAAAATGTTGTTTGATCTTTGTCCTTGTTTTCTGAGATAAATAGTAGTTTTTGTTTCATTTTGATTCATTAGTCCCTTGGATCGCATCTGAGTTGATATCAAAACAAATTATTTATAGTGGTTTCCTAGAGAGAATCAGGATGGAGCCCATCGTGTTAAGGGGGCCAGCCTAGGATTAGACTATGAAGCATAAAACATCAGCCCAATCTCCCAGCCTTTATAAAAAGTTATTAAATAGGAAATTGTGTTCAAACACATGACCAAAAACTTAATAGAAACTTTCGTGGTGATAATACAAGGGTTCAGGCACCAACCTTACACATAGCTGATTCTGGTTCTATCCCTGGTATTCCACTTGGTCCCCTTAAGCTACAGGAAGAGTGATCCTGAGCAAAGCAATGTGAGTAATCCCAGAGTACAGCAGAGTGTGACCTCTCAAACCCATACCATAAGTTACTTTGAAATTTTAACTATGTTGAAACTAAATATTTTTATATTATGACAGATTGCATGACCTGATTTCACAGAGGTTCTCTTTGGGATCTTCCCAAACCCTGCCCTATGTGTCTCTCATTTGTATGGTCTTGATTTTATTATTTGTAATACACCTTTAGTGGTATTATCTTCTCTGAGTTCTATGAGTCATACAAATGTTATCAGATCTGAAGATCATCATTGGATGTTTCTTGATTTAGATCTTTGTGCTTAGATAAGCATTTGACTCAATGTATTTATGGTTAGCTTCTGACATGAGGGAGGTCTTGGGGAGAATAGCATCCTCAGTTTGTGGCTCTAAGCTAACTCTAAATAGGAAAAATAATAGAACTTATCACAAATCAGAAGGAGTTCATATCAAAGCACAGTATTGGAAAATGCATGAGGTTGTAATCTCACTATTGATGTTACTTGCTGTGTTAGCAGCTGATTTGAAAAAGAAATAATATTATTGCCCCTTTTTATCTTTATACCAACCCTAAGCATGCTAGAAATTTTTGAAACTTATGAATAGTGTAGACACCATAGAACATCTACCAGTCCTAATCTGACACCTACTAGTATGTAATTTTCCACCAAAATTGTACATCTCGTGACACATTCCATTTAATCATTCAAATTCTTTACCATGTATCATCAATATTCTCTTTATATATAGTTAAGGAGATTCTACTTTTAGTAGCTTTCTCTATTGTTGTGCCTTTTTACTTGACCATTTCCCAACTAGCTTTGGAATTACCCTTTCTCAGGATAATAGTCATTTTTTTTTCTTTTCAAACAGTCTATGTAGTCTTAATAACTTGGAGAACAGCATGGAATTATCATTAGCATAACTGAAGAATTTCTTTAGTTAAGGCAGATGGAAATGTTTTCTATTCTCACACCCTGTGACATTTTTGAAAAGTTCAGATATTTTCAATATTGCAAAATGCCATCTGGTCAAAATGTCTTGGTCCTGATAATTAATTTAACCCTTACATAATTATATCTGTTTACCTGTCTCATTATTTGTAGTATAAGATTAAACTTAATGAGGCATATGTATTATTAAGCAAATATTTTTGGGTGACATGAAGCTTTAAATTTCACTTAAGACTTCAGAATGCTGTACTGAATGTGGAAACAGAAAATAGTCATTATTTAGTTAAGTGGGTTTAGGAATAGGTTTGTAATAGCAAATTCATTGGTCATAACTGCCTTTGTCAACCAATTCTTTAAAGGTCTATAGAGAACAGGTGATTATGAACATAAAGTAATATTTAATAATGTCTAATTAGCTACCACTGCAAGTGTTGAGAAGATTTGTATTTTTAGATGCTGTGCTATCTAACTTGCCTGCGTGCTCTCTCTCTTTGTTTCTCTGTCTCTCTCTCTCTGTCTCTCTATCTCTGTCTCTCTGTCTCTCTTTTTCTTGTTGCCTCCACTTGGTCTGCTTTCTGTGTCTTTGTTCTCACTCTTGTTTTTCACCTAATTTTATTGACTTGGTCTGTTTGAATCTCTCCCTTTGATTTCATTCTTTGTTTTTTTTCCGTCTTCACTTTTATTCGTTATGCTCTAAGAAAATAATAAAAAAATAGAAAAATGGACAGTAATTTTACCTGAAATATCGTAGATGAGGCATTTGAATGTTAGGAGGTAACTATCTATAAAAGTGAAATTAGAATCATATTTTTGAAGTAGTAAAGCCAAAAAATTAAGTTAAACTTGTCAGAAAAAATGAGCCATGTTTTTCATTTTTCTGGGAATTATATACTGAACCAAAATTG
Source organism: Crocidura indochinensis (assembly GCA_004027635.1). Taxonomy (NCBI): domain Eukaryota; kingdom Metazoa; phylum Chordata; class Mammalia; order Eulipotyphla; family Soricidae; genus Crocidura; species Crocidura indochinensis. The sequence continues at coordinate 36,041 of PVKC010000475.1, read as the reverse complement.
TAAACAAAAAGTAAAGTACATCTTAAGAAGTTTTCTTTTTTTGCCCTAGTTTAAATTGAAAAATTTAATTTGGAAGAAAAAATATTTCTTTTTCTTTTTGCTATTTTAGAATTTGGATGTTTACCATCATTTTTATAAAGCAAATAAATGCTGTTTTATTTGTTGTTGTTGTTGTTGTTGTTGTTGAGAAAAAACAACATCTTAGTAAGGGAATTGATAAGCTTGAATCTGAATCAGGCTAACTATTAATATCCGGGATTTATTGAGAATATTTGTGGAAGCTAATTGCTTTAGCATTCCTTGTTTCATTCCCCCTTCAGAGGTTTTTGCCACCATAGAAAATTCTATAAATTATTTTAGAGGTTGCAAATGTTGAGTACATCTTTATATCCCTTGAATCTTCTCGTATTTTAATTTTAGTAAATATTATTAAACCTAGAAACATCATATTTCTGAAGTCACTGGTCATTGGTATATCTGTTCATAGAATCACTTAAAATTTCCAGCTGATAATAGTGCCACCAAGATGCTAGATTATTAAAATTATATCTTAATTTAGGCATTTTAAATATTTTTCCTCAATGTATGATGAAATATGGAAAATATTTTTAATTAAACTTTATTCTAACTGCTGGCAAAATAGTTGGCAATGAACTTTCATTTGTTTGCTTATTTCCACAAGACTAACAATTTAAGCAAAGGGATAAAGAGAGATGATTATTTATTTTGCATTTTCTTTGAACCGAACTGGCAGTTTTTAGTCATGCTTTTGTCTCTGAATTCAGAAAGTACTCCTGGCAATGTTCTGGGATCATATGTAGTTTCAAAGATAGAACAGGAATTGATCACATGCAAGGCAAGTGCCTTACCACCTGTACAATAAATATCCAGTTTTTAAAATTATATTAACCAATATATATTTATCAATACTGTATTTTCTTCTATATTTTCAATTTTTTTTTGTTGTCAATTATTCAGGAAGTTTACTTTGTCTTTAAAAGCTTTACAAGTTAATTATATTATTTGAAGATGTACAAGTGCCAAGCAATGTCAAGCAAGAGATAAAAAAAATCAAGAGTGAGGTGCTACAGCAATAGCATAACAGTAGGACGTTTGCTTTGCATGCAGCTGATGTAGGAGGGACTTGAATTTCATCCCTGGTGTCCTATATGGCTACCCCAAGTCAGGAGTGATTTCTGAATGTATAGCCAGGAGTAACCCCTGAGCGTCACTGGATATGGCCCCAAAACCAAAAACAACAATAAAATAATCAAGTAACATACTTCATCTGGTCAATTATTGTTTTTTTAGCTTTGTAAGAACCAAATATCATTTCAGGTGAATTAGAGTACAGTAGTATATGATGAAAATTAGTTCTAGTGAATCTTTTTTCTGTATTCCAAATTTTTTGTTTGTTTTTATTTTGGAGCCACAACTAGCTGTGCTAAGCTAACTCCTGGCTCTGTGCTCAAGGATCACTCCTGGTGGTGCCTGGGAGACTATATACATTGCCAGGGATCAAACATAGATTGGACAAATGCAAGAAATATAACTTATATGCTATACTATCTCTCCAACCCCAGGTTGTTTTTTTTTTAACATCATGACTTTAATGTATAGTAAATTACTTTTTTAAGGTTTTTAGTCTACATGCTGTACCTAACTTAGAACAAGAGAAATCTTTTATTTATGATGGTTGTTGAAGGTGTTTAAGCTATTATGTAAGAAATGACAAATTATATTGTCCATGTAATAAAATGTAGCTATTAGAACTAGGTAGAATAGCCCACCATTTTTTTGTTGTTGTTGTTCTTGTGGCCCCAGGAGTTAATGTAGGGCAGAAAGTGTCATTGCTGGAGGCCTGCCAAGTCATTGGGCAGAGTGAGTGCCTTTGGTTATTTTCTTTATGAGACTGTCACCCAAGTTGTGCTAGTGCTGAACAGACAAAAGCAGAGGAAAACCTTTAGCTGAAGGGAACTTGTTCCTTCTAATAGAACAAAGGTTTCAAGATTACTCTAGGCAATATGACATTTTCCACATTTACCAAATATACTGAAAAGAATAGACAGAGGGTGAGAGATTTTTTAAAGGAGATTTATTCATAGTATAATGAATTCATCAGCTTTACATCACGTTTCAAGGTGAGATCATTTAAATATAGTTTTCTAGGTCATATTAGAGCCAATCTCCCCCCACAAAATATAAAGAAATCAGTGGTGATTTCTGCTCTTTTCATAAATTAGTAGAAATATTATATGGTTGTAAGTAACTAAACTGCTGTGACTGTGCTTTTAGCATAAAGAGTATAAATCAGGTAATTTAATATATTTAATCCTCATGTCTAATTATTTTTTCCTTATCATTGTTCTTTTCCTTTGGTAATCAAGCTTGATTACATTTATGTTTTCTTTAAGAAATGTGATCTAAACATGTGAAATTAAAAAAAAAAATGAATCTTGGGCCCGTAGAGATAGCACAGCAGCGTTTGCCTTGCAAGCTGCCGATCCAGGACCAAAGGTGGTTGGTTCGAATCCCAGTGTCCCATTTGGTCCCCCGTGCCTGCCAGGAGCTATTTCTGAGCAGATAGCCAGGAGTGACCCTTGAGCACCGCCAGTTGTGGCCCAAAAACCAAAATTAAAAAAAAAGAAAAAAATGAATCTTAACATAAAAAATATGCCCATGTTTTAAATAAATTTATTTTTGAATGAAGAAAAATTGTAATTCTGGGTTTAGCATCTTTCGTTTTTATTTTGTCATATTTAGGAAATGGTGACATAAATCATCAACTAAATACTGATCTCAAGACTCTTCAATGAAAAAAAATTTTACTTTAAAAAGAAACATTTTTATAATGCATCTAAATTGGCTTGGCTAGCATGATAATTAGTATAAGTTGCACATAGACTAAATCCTTCTTGAAGACTATTATTACTTGAATTTTGTTTGCAATTTTATTATATCATTTTAAGTGGTCAGGAATAACTGAGATAAAGAAACTTTAATATAGTTCACCCATTCTCAATTGCAACTGGAAGTGGAAATATGTTTCCATACCATTTCAGCATTCCAGGTTCACAAGAACAAGACATGGTTCCCATTCTAACTATTTTTATTTCTATCTTCTTTTAGTAAATTGATCTATGCCCTCCCACCCACCCCAAGACATATTCAAATCCTAGTGAATTTAAATCCTTAGTGAATATAATCTAATTTTGAATATAATTTATGTGGGTGTTATACTTATAGATGCTTATACTAAAATTAATAAGTAACTATGCCTTCATTTTAAAAAGTAAAATTTGAGTACAAAATAGGGAAAAGGCTATGTGATTACCATGTTTTCAAGGGCTAATGGAGGAGACATTCCCTAAGAATACAGTCCCTAAGAATATTCCCTAAGAATACGTGTGAAGTTCACTGATCTTTCCTAATAGACTGCTTTATGTGAAGTTCAAGAAAATTTTCCTACCAGAAAGCTATGTATTATGAAAGTTTCCAAATTTAGTACTTTTATGCTTTTTCAACATTCCAGAATTTTTAAAAATAAATCAGTAGACTGATCATTTTAGAGATATTACTTATATTCTTGTTTGCCATTCTCTAATCTGTAGCTTCCAAAACCATAGGTTCTCACTCCATATGGGACAATATGATTTAAAAACTTTTCGTCTTATATTAAGTTGCTTTAAGATAAATTTGAGTAAGTCTTTAGTAATATATCTATTTTATATGCCAATATACAAGAGTTAAACAAATTTATTGATGAAAAGAGATCATGAAAATGTTTGAGAAATCCTGCCTTATTTATTAAAATTATGAATTTTTAAGTCCTTTAGACTTAAATTTTAATATTTCCTCTTTTTTCTTTTGAGGAAAATTAAATCTTATTTTTTTTTGGAACCAAACCACACAATATCACAATCTTGAACAGCAGATAGGCTACAGTATCAATGTTGCTAAAAAGTCAAGGCCCTTATCAAAAAGTTAAGGTGTCCTTATCAAAAAGATAAGGACAATGCAGGATTTAAATACTAGGTAAAAATAGTATTTGGTGAAGGGGGCTGCTCTCCTCTACTCTAAAAGAGCCACAGCTCCTGTTTGTTCCTAGCTAGTTGCCTTTTCTCCCTTGACCTTGTTATTGCCAAGGGATTACTTCACAAGGGCTGCTACTCCAGGGAGCCTAGTGCACAATATACAATACTGAATTTAGGTTTGTTTACACTTTATTTTTTCTGTGAAAGCCAGGTTGTTTTGGATCCAGTCAATTAAAATTCTTTAAAAAGTAGCCAACAGTTGCTCATTCACTGTTCATTCCTTTATACTGGTGTACACACAGTCAAACTCCACTCTGTCTTTCAGGGAGTGTCTCCAATACCATAGTGCCACTCAGCTGTAGAGAGTCTCAGGACTCTCAAAAGATGGTAGCCAGCAAGAAATGCTTTGCCTCTAATACCAACTGTGGTATCACCTGTCGTGTTTCTGCAGGGTTCCAAGCTGAAAGATGCATTGCTTGGAAAATATCAATCATGTACATTTACATCATAAAAATAGACAGCCACAGGAACTGCAGAGTTCTTAACCAAACTATCCTCTTTCCCAACGCCAGATCATAAATCAATTTTGTGCCCTTTTATATAAAATAAAACCAAGCAAAATAAAGACCCAGAAACCTTTCAAGCACCCACAAACCCAATAGTAGGGACCTCATGGATTTTGTTTTCCAAGTTTATATTAAAAAAAGGAAAGAAAGAAACCAAAACAAAGTAGTGATCTTTTCTTTTCTTTTTTTTTTTCTTTTGGGTTTTGGGTTTTGGGTCACACCAGGTAGAGCTCAGGTATTACTCCTGGCTTTATGCTCTGAAATAGCCCCTGGCAAGCTCCGGGGACCATATGGGATGCCGATCCTTCTGCATACAAATAACTCCATGCTATCTCTCCGGGCCCCCAAAGTAGTGAACTTTATGGTCAAAAAGAGGTTAGAGCAAATACTTCCCTTCACTCTCCATTATTTCACCAGCAGAACCTGCTTACTTCCTGGTAGATATCTGAGTGCTAAGAAGCAGCTGGTACTTTGGAGAGCTAGTGTTTGACATGAGAAATCCTACAGCTAGCGTAAGCTATTGTCACAAATATTTAGGTTCTCCAGCACTTTCCTATGCTATCTCTGATCTAAACTTGAGCACCATATTTTTTTCTTATTCACTTCTAAGACTGAAAAAGTATAGGAACTAGTGTCCAGAGGCAAGTGATGGGTCTTAAACTTGATGCCCTCTTTATTCACTTGTAAATGCTGCTTAAAAGACCAACAACCACTTCTCTTTTTCAAAGAGATTACTGATCTTAATAACAATGGACAGAAGCAAAGACTTCTATTTCCCAATGGATGAGAGAGACTCCATCTTTTTAGTCATGGTTGGGATGAGATACATATGATCATCAACACACTTGGTCACACAACTCCTCAGCTGTCTTTTCACCTGAAGCTCTTTATTCCCTGCATCAATGGAATCTTTGGCTTTGACATTACAGTGCATGGTGCACCAGTCCAGGAGGTCCTGGAACTTCTCCAATTCACTTATTACTAGGACTTGGACTTGAGCCAGCAGTGCATGGCATCGCTCAATGCAATGATGTACCTGCTGCATGGATGACTGGTTATCCTTAAAGCAGCTGGCACTGCACCAGATCATCAGACCCCTGCATCTTCTGTATGTTCTCCCTCTCCAGGCTCTTCACTAAGGAGTTCACCACATCCTGTACCCAAAGCTGCTGCACCTCCTCCATAGTGATCCCAAATCCGAATTTTAATATTTCTTACCTTTTCATAACTGTTATTGTCATCTTCTCCTTTTTCTCCTGTATCTTGTTAATATTATTAAGCTTTGAAATAATAGCTATTTAAAATGAAACTAAGTGGTAACTCCACAGTAATTTTTAATTTCAGAAAGGAGATTATTTCTTGTTGGTTCTCTGTGTTTTCAAGTTGGAAGTCATAACAAATTAGTAGTTAATGAAATCATTTTGTAGATCATTCAGCAATTTTTAAGTAACTAGATTAAAATAGCATATGCTAGATTGCATTGTGCAGAAAAAGAATAACTTCTAAAGCAAATTTTGTATGGCGAAATTTATACTATGTAGCTTGGAAAACAAAAATAAGTTTTAAAGTAAATAAGCAAATCAAAAACATGCTTTAGTTATTCTAATCTATAATATTCTCCCCAGCATCTTATTACCTTATAATGGACTTTTACTTCTCTTAAGTTAGAGTATTTGAGTAGAATATCTGAGAATTTCTGTCATTAATTTTCTTTTGGAGTAGCTGGGATTTTCTTTCTAGAGTCATCAAAAGCCTTGTAACTGTATTGATTTCTCTAAAGACCTTGACATTGATAAGGTAAAATTGCTCTGCTTTTTTCCTTCAATTCCTAGTTATTGTCCGTTTTTCCTTCTGAAACATGTGAGCAATGAAGTATTAAATTATAAAGCCTTAATTTATAGTCTTTACTCTTCAAATAATTGTTTATGATGAGGTTATCATAAGGCCCATCACAATACCTACTAAATGAAAGTTACCTAGGAGATCATATTTATCTCTATGAGAAATTTCCAAGATTTAGAGTATGTGAATAACCTGCCAGTTTCTTTTTACAGTATCAAATTCCTTTTATCATTACCTAAAATATTTATCAGTGAAGTTCACTATTGGTAATTTAAATTTCCTACACTGATTATATAAATTATAAGTTTATATGTATGTATGTTTAGCATTTACTAAATTGAAAATAGGTAAGAATTTGGAAAACATTGCTTCCCCACAAATAAGAATAGAACTTAGCACATCTCTAGGGTTGCATTCTGTTGCAGTACTAGTTTCTTTTTTAATTATGATACTATGATTTAGATAGTTATTGATAGTTCATCTTAGGTATCTTTTATTCCAACACCAATCCCACCATAATTGTCAACTTCAACTTCCCTTCAACAGTGCCCTCAGATTCCTTCTCAACATTTTACCCTTACCCCTAGCCTACTTCCTTGACTGTCACTTTTTAAAGTTTGGATGTTGTAGTTTGGATCTTCAGATGTCAGTGTTGTTGGTTCTGTGGTTTGGATATACAGCTCGACCACTCCTCAACACCACCAAGGTAACCAATATCCTGACCTGTGCACCTCTTAACTTCCTGTCTTTTTCTTACTCCCTCACCCCAAATCTGTATTATATTTAAAAGCCTTTAGTCATGGATTATTTCTTTATAAGAGTGACTTTGAATTGCTTTAATGATAAGGATTTCTACATATTGAACAAAGACAACATATAAGGGCATGATGGCATTATCAGTTAGAAAGATACAGACAATTAATAATTTATTCTTTAATTTTATACCTTAAATAAAAACAATGAAGTTTGGGGGAAAAAAACTCATCTCAGTTTAATGTAAATAATGAATTCAGTTTACTCTTAGAGTTTTCTTTTTTTTTGTTTTTGTTTATTTTTGTTTGTTTTTTTTTGTTTTGTTTTGTTTTGTTTTGTTTTTTTGGTTTTTGGGTCACACCCAGCAGTGCTCAGGGGTTACTCCTGGCTCCATGCTCAGAAATCGGTCCTGGCAGGCACGGGGGACCATATGGGGCACCGGGATTCGAACCGATGACCTTTTGCATGAAAGGCAAACGTCTTACCTCCATGCTATCTCCCGGGCCCCAGAGAGTTTTCTAATTAATAAGCTAATAATAGGTAAGGGGCTAGCTTAGTAAAGAATGGTAATATCTGTTAGTGATTCCTGAAGATTTTGAGTGCAGATGAGATAATGGAGTGAACAGGAGCGTTTTCTTTTGTTCTAAGATTAGAAGTATTGATGCCACCTTTAAGGTATGGGCCAGAGAGATTGTATCTAACATGCTAACGTGCTAACTAAGTTGCTAATTTGTATAATTGCATGATCAACCTGCATTCAATAAGAACATTATGTATGGTCTCCTGAACAGAGCCAAGAGTGATACCTGAGTACAGAGCCCAGAAATAAGCCCTGAGCATAGTTAGATGTGGTCCCCTATAAAAACAAATTAAGCAAAAGTATGAAAGCTCTAGTTTGGATTAAGTGTTAACAATAGTAGAGTCTGAAACAATTTTAAGTAACAGTATAACTGACACATAAAATAAAATAGCAACTATTTATTTTGGGGCCTTAGCTTAACCTTCCTTCTCCTATAGATATGAACTGGATTCCCTAAAATCGTAGTAAATTATTATAATAAATTGTTAGCCTGGAACAATTCAGTTAATGACTTCTTTATTTTCTAATTTTTTAAGATGTACAATTTTTATTTAATTTTAATATTGTTGCTATATTTATTAATTGATAGTAATTTCATCCTCAGGAAAGTATCTCAAACATCACAGATCTGATTGTAAGCTGAAACATTCATAATTATTAAGTGAAAAACTATTTTCTTTAGCTTTGCATAGTTATTGTCATTTTTTTTGTGTGTGTGTGTGGTTTTTGGGTCACACCCGGCAGTGCTCAGGGGTTACTCCTGGCTCCATGCTCAGAAATTGCTCCTGGCAGGCACTGGGGATTATATGGGGCACCGGGATTCGAACTGATGACCTTTTGCATGAAAGGCAAACGCCTTACCTCCATGCTATCTCCCGGGCCCCAGTTATGTCATTTATTGTTTTTATTATATATCAATGCTGAAAGACAAAAGGTTTTGTTAGTTAAAGTGAAGGAATGCTTTCTTTCTTTCTACATGTTTGTATTATTTTGAAATGAGACTCAATGTAATAGAGGGTTTACTCCTGGTTTTCCTCTCCGGGATCAATTCTGGCAGGTTTAGGGAATCACTTAGGGTACTTGAAATCAAATCCAGGTCAGCTACATTCATGGCAAATGCACTTTCCATTGCACTTTTGCTCTTTCTTCCTACTCTTTTTGTTTGATTGATTTTGTGCCACTTTTAGCTGTGCTCTGGACTTGCTCCTGGCTTTACTGCTGGTGGTGTTCTGAGGATCAGATACAGTGCAAGACAGTCTGTGGGCACATGCAAGGCAAGATTTCTACCCACTGTACAATTTCTCCAGCTACTCTTTCATCCTATTTTTTTAAATAACTTAATCCTTGGTTTGAAGATTTTATTTTCAGATTCAAGACATTAAATTTCGAGGGCCACAGTGGGAGCACAATAGGTTTGCTTTGCATGTGGCTGATCTTTTATTTTCTTCACTAGTTTTTCTCTGTATCACTCGCATATTTTGAATATCGCAAAGAAAATTTTGGACTGAATTGTTAGACTCATATAATTATATAAATCTATATAACATGCATATATGTAATATATTAAACTCTGATAAATCATTTCACATTAAAATTGAGTTGAAATGCTAGTTTATGGATTGACTTAGAATATACATATCTAAATCTATTATCATTTTGGAGACATGATTTTTTTGATTCATTATTAAATTTGTTATTTCTCTTATAACCATGATTTCAAAACCGTGTTCAATACCATGGAAACTTTGTTCTCCAGAAGTATGAATTTAGTCTCAGTTTGATAATGGATCTCAATTTTCTGCAGTATTTTTAAAAGGAATTTTGTTTTTGATTTTTTTAGGACAAACCCAGAGGTACTCAGGGGGGTAATGTATAACTCCTGGTGGGTTCAACGGACTATATGAGATCCAGGGTTAGAACCTGGGTCATCCAAATGCATTGCAAATGCCCTTCCTGCTGTACTATCACTCCTATTCCGGTCCCTAAAATAAATATTTTAATGTATTTTGCATTATTGCTTTAATATTTTCCTCAGTGGCAGTCCTGGATATGTTTTTGTGGTAGAGAACATGCTTTACATGCATGAGTTTGATCATTTGTATACAACACTTGAACCCACCCATTCTCCAACAACACATATACACATACATGAAACCACTTTTAATTATTTAATATTACTTTTGTCTTTACCAGCCTTGAATTTTTTTCCTACAATTGATGGTAAAATTATTTTATTATATTGTTTTTTCCAGTGATAAGATTAGGAAAGTCAATCTATGTTCCCTGTTTAATTCATTGTTTGCTTCAGATACTGTTAAAATCCTCTAGATAAACAACACAATTAAATTTTTGGATAAATAGCTTCAGGCAAAACATATGTTTTAATGCAAAGTTGAATTTTCCTTTCATTAGCCACATAATACTCTTAGTTTTTTGAACACATATTAGAGTTGAAAAAAATAAATAAAAAAAAGTAATGTGATGTCTTTAAATATCATTTCAGTTTGTTCCGAAAATCTTGCCTTTGTCGTCCACAGTTCTTTTTTATTATGTTTTGTTTTTCTAGTATACGCCCAAATTTTTTGCAGCTATGTATTTCAAACATATTTTTGCTGCAGAGTTACAGTTTACTTTAAGACTAAGTTTTGCTTTGAGTTGTTTTGTTTTGGGGCCACACTTAGTGTTGCTTATCATGGCTTATTTCTACCTTTCACTTAGCAATCACTTCTGGTGGGCTTGGGTATCATACAAGGTGATTGAACCTTGGTCAGCTGAATGTAAAGCAACTGTTCTACCTTTATGACCCATGACTAACTTTTCTTTTATAAGAAAGTTGCACTGATGTATTATTGATATATCTAATTTATTAGATTAGTATCCACTAAATGATTTCTTTAGAAGAAGATATACAATGATAATATAGATGTACAGTTAACAAGAGCGTTCTATTTTCTGTTTAATTTTCTATCTTCAATTAGAGTAAAGAGGAACTGTGTTATTGTTTTTGTTTGGGGTCTATGCCCAGTAGTTCTCAGAACTTGCTTCCAACTCAGTGCTCAGAGATTGCTTCTGGTTGCGATTAGGGTATTGTGCAGTGCTGGAGATTGAGCCCCATGCTTCAGACATGTGAAGTAAGTGATCAATGCCTCTGAGATACTTGCTCAGACCTGTGTGTATGTTGTTAATGACATTTCACATCAGACAGAATATTTTACTGTGTGTTTCAACTTTGCTATTGCATAATAAAGTGTTTATTCTAAAGTTTGGACAATCATTTCACTTGAAAAGTTGCTTTTATTTAGAGGTTTCCTTCAGCAGTTCTCAAAAGTGCATGTGCCTATGGATAGGGCCTGGAATTCTTACAGTCAGAATATGTGCTCTAGCCCTGAGAGTTTCCTCCCTCTCCTTGGAATATTATCCTTTAGCATTTTTATTTTTAATTTTTTCTAGGATCACATACATTTAGGTTATAACTATTATAAACTTTTGTTATTTAATTGCTATGTGAAAATATGACTGATTTTTGTCTTTATTTGCATATCCTTTACTGCAAAGGCATAAGATAAATCAAGGTGGTGGTTATCTTTAATATGAAAACTGTCACTATACAAAAGAATAAATAAAAATGTCAGTATTATGTTGAAACTAAAGTGTCTTTTTTTAAGAATTCTCTGATATTTATAGTTATGTTTTGATTCTAAGCACTATTATGTCTCCTTCAGTTTAAAACCATCATGATTCCAAACAGTAACCTAATTAGAGATGCAGAAGTAAGGAAAAAATATTAGAATGAATATATTTCATAATATTATAGAAGTGGAGATTGTGGAACTAATAGTGAAACTATTGCATTTTAACATAGAGATCATTTTAGTCTTTAAAACATCCTATGACCATTTGTGATGTTTACTACAGTAAACACACCTATCAACACTATCTCACAAACCTTTATCTTATTTTCTTTATATTATATATAATCATATATATATGCTTCTTGACAGAATAATTAGGCAAAAACAAAAAATATAAAATTCATCACCATTCAATCACTTTGCATTAATTATCCCCTATTTCCTAGAATTCCATTAGTAAGAAGCCCAAGATGCTGCTTAATGGTGATATATGCATGTGAGATTCCCCCACCCTGAAAGGTGAGACATATTATTTGAATTTTTAAGGAAATGTGTATTTTAAAACATCAATTGTTTTTATTACTTTATTTATTAGTTTAACTTTTCATTTAAAATACTAATCTGAAAAAATTAAATTTCCCTTAATAACTCTCCGAACAAGTGGAAACAGAGATAACAGATGGGACTATATTAAGCTAAGGAGCTTCTGCACCTCAAAGGAAATAGTGTCTAGGATACAAAAGCCACCTACAGAATGGGATTACTATTCACCCAATACCCATCAGACAAGGTCCTAATATCTAAGATATACAAGGTACTGACAGAACTTAATGAGAAAAAAACACAGAACCCCATCAAAAAATGGAGAGACAAAATAATTTGAACAGTATGTTTTTGTGGCTGGGATTGGAGCAATAGTACATCAGGTAAGGCATTTGCCTTACACACATATATATTTTGCCAAGCACACCAGGAACTCAAATTTGTAAAATTAAGAATGAAGCTAGATGTGGTCTCAAATCCTAACCTATATATATCTTAATTTACATGCAAGAAATATTTTCTAATATATATTACATAAAATATTTCTTGAATGCACATTAGAATATCACTTGACATTTTAGACAAGTAGACTATACAGTTTCATTTTTCTTTGGGACAGTTTTTCATTACCTCCTATGGTATTATCAAATTGCAGGTTATTTACTAGAGTGCTTTGACCAGTACTTAGTTTATTTTGTATGATGTTTATTAGATCACAGTGTAAAATGTCATTTTTGTTATTGAAACAAATATCATTTTCTGTCAATTTAGGAAAAAATATGAGCCTAGTAATTAGGATTATGATTTTCATTGAGTATCTGTTTTCCATCCCCATTCACTATTGGATCTCTATATAAGCTATTTGTATGTTACTTTTTTTTTTTTAAAAAGGGGGGTACTTGAAGTAGATTTTAGTTGTACAGTATGTTTTTTACAGTCTTTCATGCAAATACATTTTAAAGGAACACACATGATACCTGAGTAAATTCTTGCTGACCTATAAAATACCTGCATCCTAATAGGTTTTATTTCAACTCCTATTTTTTTGACAAATAGCCTTGCTCTAAAATGCTCTGTCTATAGTGCTGAAACTTCTTCATGATGTATGAGCTTGTCTTGCTGATAAATTCTAATGTCAACCTCTGTGTGATAGTGATTCATCAGGTTGTAAAATTTCTGTTTGAGAAACACAGTGAATTAACAAGTATCATATTTTGGTTGAATTAAAATGAACAGAGTTTGAACTTTTGTTTTAAAGAGTTCATATCAACTATTGTCAAGAAACATCTGGTATTTGATTAGAAACAATGCTATCATAAAATCATATGTCTGATATTGATAAATAATTCAATATGACTATAGTTCTAGAAATGTTTATAGGCTAGTGACATGTTGATGATATGCAGTAATCTATTGTAGAAAAGTTAAGCACTTGATTTTGAAGATATAATGTTAGCATAGAAGCTTTGCACAACTTTAGAGATGAACAGTTCCTATAAAATATATGGCTTTTTTGTATTTATTTTACATAACTAAGTCGACTAATTATGAGCTTTTGTTTATGAATATAGTTGAAATGCTAAAATATTTGCTTATTTTCCAGATAAAATTATTATATATTTTATTATAGTATTCCTAAATTATGTGTGATATTTGGGAACTTGAATGGTTCTTTAATTTTAGACATGTCATTAAGTTCTTACAATATATTATTGGGGGTGGCAGAGAGATTGTGTCAGGTGTTTGCTTGCATGTGGCCAACCCAGGTTTGAGTCTTGGTATTCCATATAGTCCCCTTAGCACCACTGGGAGTGATTGATGAGTGAAAAGCCAGGAGGAACAAACCCCCAGAGATATATATAAATGGAAACCACTCTGAATTTTTTACTCTAAATTAGTCTTATAATCTTTTCCTTTTGTGAGAAAGTATTTCCTCTTTTAATTATTTTGAACTCAAATTATATAAACTATAGAACTGTAATTTTTCTGTTGTATGAACTAAGTAAAAAGAATTTTATAGATTTTGATGAACTTCAATAATCAAAGGTACAATTCTAAAATTCTTGGATAATCCTAGTCTTCAAAAATGCACTGTATGCTGGGAAAAAAACTGTCCACATTGATCATAAAAGTCTTCACTGAATACTAGCTGGATTATTTTGCTGCACAAGTGTTAAACCTCCTGCTTTTTGGTTTATGTAAACATGTTTTATAGCTGTAGTTGCAACATAACAGTGACATTTTTTATTAACTATTATCATTGTTGTTTTTATTTGGGGCCACAACCAATGATCAGGGGTTACTTCTGGCTTCACACTCCTGGTGGACTTTGGGAAACATATGGAATGCTGAGATCAAATCTGCTTACAGAGGTCTCAAACTCGTGGCCCATGGGCTGTTTGCAGCCCTCCATACAACATTTTGTGGCACTGCCGTAGAGGAATCTTTTTTTGTTTTGTTTTGTTTTGTTTTAGTTGTTGTGGTCACACACCCCAATGTTCAAGGCTTACTACTGACTTTGCACTCAAGGATCACCCCGACTTTGCCTCCTGCGGCCCCCAGGTAAATTGAGTTTGAGACCCCTGAAAGCAAGTCTCCTACCTGATTTATTCTTGCTCTGGTCCCTGTAGCAGTAAAATTTATCTCATGCTTACAGTCTCTCAAAATTTGACAATACTTATGCCAAACAAAAATGTTAATTTGAGCTAGTATTACTTTTTTGTTTGTTTTTTGGACCACACCCAGCTTTGCTCAGGGTTTATTAGCTTTGTGCTCAGGGTTTATTCCTGGCTTTAGGCTCAGCGATCAGCCCTGACCGGGCTCAGGGGACCATGTGAGATTCCAAGGATCATACCCAAATTGGCTGCATGCAAGGCAGACACCCTACCCACTTTGCTGTTGTATTGGCTCCAAGCTAGTGCTAAATGTTTAAATAGAGCTTCCTGGGATATTAGATTTATAGTAGGTGAACTTGACAATTAAAGTCACTTCAAAAGCTTATTAAGAAAAGAAAATCTTTAAGTCAATACATGATTTGCTAGAGACGATTTGTTAATAATTAAAGAATCAACTACATGTTTTAGTATTGATAAAATGTCTACTAAAATCCATTCTTGTGCATTGAAAATGTAGTTACATAACTCAGTAAATATGGCTTATTCTTAGCATTCCTTATTTCATTGTATAAAAAAAAACATGTTTTTTAAAAATGTCATTTAAATGATACCTGGTCAGATAACATTTCCCAGAAATTATTCTTTATTTAGAAACAAAACAAGACAAAAGCAATGTATTTTAATCCAAAATGTATTTTTCCTTATAAAAAAAGTCCACATACTCACTGTGTCTACTCTACAGAATTTTCCCATTTTATTACACCACGTGTCAATTCAAGTTTATCTGTTCACTGCAAAAAACTCGTGGCTAATATGTGTAATACAACACAGGAGGTATTGCTCAGTTCAACTACTCTTATATACTTTAAAAAAAATACAGAAATGTCATTGTCCACTTTAACTGTATTCCAGACATAAAAGTTACATGAAAGTTTTAGAAAATGGATTTATTTTATTTGGTTGCCACAGTACCCTTTGAAGTCAGTTAATTAAAATGCTGAACTAGTACATATTTCCATTGGTCAGGAGCAGCATTGGTGAAGCTTAAACTTCTTTCTAGAAAGTAGCATATTTCTGCCTTTCAGGCACATTGTAGTCTTCAGCTTTTCTTTGCAGTGGGTTTACTGGTTGATTTTAGGATACATTTGTTGGCATACCTATAACAGTTGCTTTCACTTCCAGTTCTGTACTCTTCTCTTTGCTGGTTTCCCACAGGTTTATCAGTGGTGGATACAGCTCGCCAAATGCAAAGGTTGGTTTGTTTAAGTAGTTCCTCACATTGTGTCCACTGTCATAGCTCATTTCTTGATAAAGGCAGGTGAAAATACATATCACACCAAGAATTCCCAAAAAGCCTCCAACACAGGCCATGAATGGGGTATTTCTCCTTCCGTATACTTTTTTACCAGGATCCAAACCCTTGGTGGTGACGTTTACACATTGTTTTCTGTGTTTTTGGTAGATTGTGGGGATATCAATACAGATTTTATACTCAGTTGATGGGTTCAGATGTGTAAGATTATATACCTTGACATCAGATGGGATTCGAGCAGTTTGAACAGAATAGGAACTTTCGGTCTTGACAAAGGCTGTCCACTTAACACTGGATTTTAGAATTTTAGAACTTGCTTTCCATGACACCAACACTGAACTGGCTTGAATATCTTTCACCTTAATATTCAGCGATCCATTGTTATCTTGGGGAAATGAGCCATCCACTTTGATCATAACAGACTTCAAGTCAGCACCAACCAGGTTAGTTGCTATGCAAGTATATAAACCCGCTTCTGCAGGGGCTATGCCACGTATATCTAGTGTGCCTTCAGAATGCACATAGAATTTGTCTTTCAGAGTCTGAGGCAAGAGTTTTTGCCCAGATGGTGTTATCCAGTAGATTTCAGGTTGTGGCTCCGCAGTCGCTCTGCAATGTAAGGAAACATATCTCCCAGCTTCTAAGTCTAGATTAGAAGGGAAACTTTCAGGTGCGATAAGAGGGAGGCAAATTTCCATCATTTCCCTGAAATGCACTTGTCGGACATTCTGGCCTTGGAATTCAGGTGGATCCACGCAAAATAGTGAATCTGGCTCCATAAATCGAATGTTAGTTTTGTTCATGTTAATCCAGCGGATGACACAATCACACCTGATTGGATTGCTGTGGATGCTGATTTCCTTGAGGTTTGGCAGAGATTCGATTGTACCATGGTACAGGGCACTCAGAGCATTACTGTTAAGCATGAGTGATTCCAGTTTAGGTAACCTGAAAAATGCATTTGGGTGAATGTAAGACAATCTAGGGTTGTTAGTAGCTTCTATTTTCCGTAAATCTGGCAAGTTATCCACAGCAAGACCATCGATAGAAATCAGCTCAGGCATATTGTTTATCCCCAGCTCTTTTAGGTGTAGCATATTGCTAAAATCTCCCCTCCGTATCCTATTAATGGGGTTCTTATTTAAATCCAAAAATTTGAGGTTGATAACCTTTTGAAGAGCAATATGGGGTACTTTTATAAGCTTGTTGTCATAAAAAGAGATGCTTTCTAAGTTGTCAAGTCCAACCAAGGCATTATCTGGTATCTCTGTTAGATTTATACCAGCTATAACCAGACTACGGAGATTGATAAGTGGTTTAAAGTTC
Organism: Crocidura indochinensis; assembly: GCA_004027635.1. Taxonomy (NCBI): domain Eukaryota; kingdom Metazoa; phylum Chordata; class Mammalia; order Eulipotyphla; family Soricidae; genus Crocidura; species Crocidura indochinensis. The sequence continues at coordinate 18,838 of PVKC010000475.1, read as the reverse complement.
ATGTCTTTGAGTCTAATGATTGGATTCTCCCCAATCATCAGAATCTCCAGATTGGGAAGTGCATCAAACCACTTACTGTTAATCATCTGCAATCTATTTGAATTGAGATGAAGTCGAAGAAGATTCTGTAGGCCAATAAAGGCTCCAGGAGAAATTGTAGAAAGCAAGTTGTGATTAATATAGAGTTCTTGTAAGTTACTCAGCCCAGATAGACATTTTTCTGGCAGTTCTGTAAGTTTGTTTTCTTCTAGGTACACAGAAAGAAGCTGAGGCATCTTTTTTACATTAATATTGGTGACTGAAGATAAATTATTTTGAGATAGGTCAAGGCCAGTAAGGTTTACTGGAAAATCTGTGGAGTATTCAATTTTTGCAATATTGTTAGTCTGTAGGAGCAGAATCTGTGTGTCAGCAGGCAATCTGGCTGGGACATTTGAAAGACCTAAATCATTACAGTCTACAGTGGATGCTTCCATATAAGTGGATCTGGGTGTAAACCAAGGCCTGATTTCACAAGTACATAATTGTGGGCAATCTGCTTTTTTATCTACAGCTTGTACTAGTGTAGTGATAGCTAGGCCAAGTAGCACATGAATTCGGAGTGGCATGTCCTTCATCTTAGCTTTTTTCTTCAGATATTTAATGGGCCCTTAAGGATTCCACAGTCACTGCCAGCAAGTTCAGCGAGAGCTGATTGATAAGGGAAATAGTTGCATTTGTCAAATGATGAATGCCATAGAACTGCAGAGATTTTCTTCATGAAAAGAAGAACCAGTACAATTGTAGAGGCCAAAAATGTCATGCATATTGGGGGAAAAAAAGCTGCTATCTCCTTAATAATACAATATTGATATTCTTTTTGAAGATGGAGTTGGTATTGATGGCTAGAGGAAATTGAGTGATTCATTTATTTAGAAGTAAGCATTCAAGTCCCATGCTTGTTCATCTCTTGCAGAAATAGCAACCAGCATGATGCTAACTGTAATAAAATAACAAGAAAAAAATTAGTCAAAACAGAAATATAATTAATGCTTAGTAACTAAATATAATTATTTCATTAATATTTTTAATTTTGTAATTAAAATCAGTGTGCTTTGAGGGTTTTATGTGACTCTTGATATTTTCTCTTCTAGACATTGGTTGGATAGGCTGAGAATTCTAATGTTTATAAAGCTGAGATTTTGTTAAACATAAAGCATATTCTGCCAGGTTTTTTGTTGTTGTTTCAAGTATTTACCCATATTTGCACAATAATTTTTATGAAAAAATTAATTGATCAATTACAGGCAATAAAAGAAAACCTTTCAAAGGCTAGAGGAAGTTTGGTGGGTAGAGTGTTTGCCTTTGCATGAGGCAGACCTGAGTTTTGAATACCTGGCATCCCATATGGTCCCATGAGGCCACCAGGAGCGATCTTTGTATATAGAATCAGGAGTAAGTTCTGAGTACCACCAGGTGTAGCCCCAAAATAAGCAAATAAAAATTTGGGGCCAGAATTATCATAAGAGGGTAGGACATTATTAACCTCGAACTTGGCAAACCTGGGCTTGATCCCCAGCATCCCATGTGGGTCCCCCAAGCCTGCTAGGATAATTCTGAGTGAAGAGCCAGGATTATGTAACCCCTGGGTACAGCCAGGTGTGGCCCAAAACTAAACAAAACAATTGTTGCTTATTATTGTAAGGTATTTGCAGTTCAACATGTAATTAGGACTAGATTTGTTCAAAAGCTTTAGAAATAAGGATAATTATGAAAGTGGTGAACAAATTCAAATTGTATTTCTATTCATTATCAGGAAATTGTCAGTTTGGGAAACACAATAGTGAATAAGGAATATTTGCTTTTCCTGATTGTAATATTGATTTTTTCATGTCTGTGAAAATGATTATGATGCTTTCACTAATGGATTATTTGGCATGTCTTTCTTACATTTTGTACATTGCTTATTTGAAAGCTAGTTATAAAGTAATACTATCTTAACTTTTTATGGCTGTTTAAAGCAGTTATTTTATGTTAATAATGACCTTGCAAGGTAGTTTGGGGACATTCTTTAAGTTTGATTTTTTTTGTGTGGTTTTTCTTTTTTTGGGGGGGTGTCACACCCGGCAGTGCTCAGGGGTTACTCCTGGCTCCATGCTCAGAAATTGCTCCTGGCAGGCACGGGGGACCATATGGGGCACCGGGATTCGAACCGATGACTCTTTACATGAAAGGCAAACACCCTACCTCCATGCTATCTCCCGGGCTTAATTTTGATTTTTATACAAAATTTTAAGGTCCTTCTTATTGAGCCACATAAATAAATGTTCAGATGACATTAGGATTCAGGTTTTCTATTATGTTTACACACTTATTTTAAGCAACCTCTCATGGATATATACAGATGAAATCACTTCAATACAAACAATTATTTTATTTCTCAGGTAGTTCTCTTTTACTTTTCAAATTTAATTATTTTTAATCAAACTACTAAAACCAGATTATGAGTCATACTAGTCAAGACATACTATGAGTCATACAAAATTTACAAAAGGTTGATATATAGAACCAAAACTTTAACACATAATGATAAATAAGACTATCAAGAAAATAAAAGTACCTTTGCCCAGGTAATTTTTCCAATAAAAAGTACAAGTTTGGGAATGCAAGTGATCTGTCTGTAAATTTTTTGCAAATTAAAAGCAGGAAAGTCAGGAGTGGGTTCTTAAAAACATAGTCTTCAAAATTGATAGTAATTAAGGGCATTCACAGTAAATGTTCTATTGGGGGTGGGGGGGGGTGGGTCACACCGGGCAGTGTTCAGGGATTACTCCTGGCTCTTTGCTCAGAAATCACGTTGGCAGGTTTATATGATATGCTAGAGATCAAACCCGGGTCACTTCTGAGTTGCATGTGTGCAAGACAAACACCCTACCTGCTGTGCTATCACTACGGCCCATTTTCTGTAGTAAAAACTTCTTCATTTGGGACCAGAGGCATAGTACAACATTGAGGGTGTTTGCTTGCATATGGCTGACCTGGATCTGTTCCCGACCTCCTTCACAAGCACAGCCATGAGTAATTCCTTTGTGCTGAACCAGAGAAGTAAACCCTGAGCACTGCCCTGTGAGCCCCCCCAAACAAAACAAAACCAAAAAAAAAATGAGTTCTCCATTCATTATGTTTTTTATAACTTATAAAAACCCCAGTCGAACCTCATTTTTTAGCAGACACAATTGGAGACACTACAGAGTAATCAGTAAAAAAAAAATAATAAAAAAATAAAAATAAAAAAATAAAAACACTATTTACTCACCAAACTCTCAGTTCTTGAAGGAAGAAATAGCAGAAGACATGCTGCACAGTGGAGGTGATTTACAGTGAAAGAGGCTGTGCTGCGGAGACACAATGGAGGAAGGATTTAGTTTTGTCTGTCCACAAGAACAACCTGAGTATTTCTTTTGTGATGGTTATAAAAATTTAACTGAAATATAATAAAAGTGTGGCTAAGGGGATTTAAAATTCACTATATATCAGATGAAGTTTTACAACTCGAAAGCTTAAGAACAATGGTGGCTCATTCCCTGAGCCTTATGTTTATTATAGAGACTACAGAACCTGAAGAAGAGAAACATTTTGATACCTTTGGTATCAACTGAAGTTCAAAATTTGGTGAAGAAAGGAAGTTGCCATGACTACTTTAGAACACGGCTTTCCCCTTTTTCTATAGTAAATTGCTAGCTAAGTTCATTTATATGGAGAAGATAAAGTCTATTCTATTATTTGACTTTATATTCTTGCGTTGTAAGGTTCGGTCTTTCTTCAGTTCTAATTGAAGATTCCTCACACCAAAGGTACAGTTGAGCCACACTAAATACATATGAGTTTATATAAAGGTTATTTTTTTTCTTTGGGAAATATTTTTTTTAGATTTTCAGAATTAAGTAATTGAGGAGATGGAGCACTAGTGCAGAGGTAGGGTGTTTGCCTTGCACGTGGCTGACCCAGAACAGACTGCGGCTCGATCCCTTGGTGTCCCAGATGGTCCCCCTTAGCCAGGGGCTATTTCTGAGTACATAGCCAGGAGTAACCTCCAAGAGGCATTGAGTGTGGTCCAAAATCAAAAAAGTAAACAAAGAATTAAGTAATTGAATTTGTATGTCCACCTGCTAGAAGTGGAGAAAGAACTATTTAGAAGAGTTTTAATGAAGCGATCTGAAATTTTCATCTTAACAAAAATTGATCATTGAGAAACAATATGTTTTGCATAATGACATAGGGTCAGATTTGCTTGTTAATTTGACAGTTGTAGAAAGAGCATCTCATTTTCTAAGGTCTGCTTATTAATAAGTATAATTTAGAAATGGGGTTTTAAGGTTCCTTAATATTTTATTATTCTATTGCTTTGAATATTAAAAATTTATTTTGTTTTGGAGGCACATTCAGTAGTGCTCAGGGATTACACCCCATTCTGTCCTTAAGGATCATTCTTGGTGGGGTTCAAGAGATCAAAAAAAGACCCAGAGATCAAACCTAGGTCAGCCATATGTAAGGCAAGCACTTTGTCACACTATTTCTTCAATCTTTGAATATTGAACATTATAAAAAAGAATCTAAAAGAAGGCTTTTGTGATTGTTTCACGTCACAGTGACTAAAAGGAAAAGAAAGAGAGAGGGGAGGAGAAGGAGGGGAAAGGACGGGGTTGGGTGGAAGGAAAGGAAATTGGGCACCTTGGTGATAGGAAATATGGAAATGTGCATTTGTGAAGAATGGGTGTTTGTATATTATATGATTGAAATTCAATCATGAATAGATTTGTAGCTTTGAAGCTTGTGATTCAATTAAAGTTACTAAAAACATGCATAACAAAAATAAAAGACTTCTGTGATATAACTGGCTTATCTGACTTCAGCACTATATTTAAATGATCACTAGTACAAACAATATTCCAGTCCTATGCCATTAATCTCTTAGGATCAATGAATTTTAATTTTTGTGGGGCTTTCAAATACTAAAAGACTAGTTAGATATCTGTTACATTCCTATTTCAAAATATGATTACACATCACTCTTCAAATTAATTTAAAATGACTTGTCGATCTATATATTTTTTCTAAGTGAAATAAACATATGCTTGAATTTAACATTGACATTTTAGTCACGTTAGTAATTTGGTATCATATAAAATTGTGACTTTTTGTTGTCATATGGATTTTTAGCAGGCAATGGGCAAACAGATCTATTGTGTTTCAACATCATTTCAGTTGTGAAACTTAATGAAAGTTCATACCCAGCTTTATAATAAATAAAACCTAAGAACGAGTATTTAATTTAACATGAGAGGTAGAGTAGCAGAGGAGAGTAATGTGAGGGAATTATCTGGTTCTCAACCCATTTGATCTTCCTATCCAGTATATCTGATCTGAATATCTTGGCTTCTGAAATATACATATCTCTCATTTTCTGTTAGAAATGAAATAATGCTTGCCTCATACAAAAAAGTGATTTCATATTGTTCATACTTGGAATGTAGTAAATGTAGCTTGCTTGTAGGTATACTTTATGAGGGAAATCTCCAACATTACCTTGATTTATAGGTCTATTACAAGTAAGGCCCATTTTCCATGGGTCTCACTAATTCCAAATTGCCCTTGCTTATTAAGCAGTATGGAATCCCCCTACGTATAATAGCACTTAATCTTCATCTAAGTATTAGCTGCAGAATAAATAGGGCAGGATATTAGAAAATTACTCTGGATGGTTGTGGAAGGAGCAGTAAATACTAATGAATTGATGGCAAACATGCCCCAGTTGTGACAGGTCTCACATTTTCATGAATTCTCTCAAGTATTATGTTGACTTCATTCATAATCACTTATTATTATTAATTTTTTACATGACACTAAAGATATTAAGAAAAAACTTGCTGAGACCAGAGCAATAGGATAGTGGGTAGAACACATACTTTCAATGTGACCAACCCAGGTTCTCTCTCCAGCATCCTATATGATCCTCCAAGCACCTTAAAGAGTAATTTCTGTGAACAGAGCATTGCCAGGTATGGCCCATAAACAAAAGAAAAAAGAAAAGAAAAACTTGCCAAATATACTCCTTCCAAGATGGCTTCAATGAGTCCATTGTTGAATTAATGGCTTGCTGTGAATCTAATGTGACAATGTGCACTACACATATTAGTTTATAAATCATGATTTTGCAAAGTTGAAACTTAATAATCACAGTGACTAGGATTTAACCTAGAGAAACACTTAGTTCCCATTTGTTGTAAAGACTATGCCATCTGTGGTGGTGTGCTCCTAACAACTTCTATTTCATTGTTGCTTAATTAGAATTTAGTTTTGCTCAAAAATATGTGGGACTTTTATGCCTTAGTTTTATCTTTTAATGACACAACATTCCACATCATCTCAAAATATCATTTACATAGTAGCCTCTTTTTGTATCTAATCAGAGAGGCTTTTTCTATACTGGATTGATACATTGTTTTTTTTTTGGTGGTAGTGTTACTTCCCTAATTGGACATTTACTTAAGAGGTTTAGAAGTTGAGTTATGCAGAAGGGATATGCATAGGATTGGGGTGGGTGAGGGAGGAGGGACTGTTTCTAGACTTAGTTATGCCATTTCAGTCATTTGAATCCTATTGCCTATTGAGTCTTGTTTTACAAACAACAAGAATATCTTGTTGTGGAATAACAATAAGAATATTGTTCTTTTTTTTTCAGTTTTTATTTTGGGGGGGGGTCACACCCAGCAGTGCTCAGGGGTTACTCCTGGCTCTATGTTCAGAAATCGCCCCTGACAGACACAGGGGACCATATGGGATGCAGGGATTCGAACCACCGTCCTTCTGCATGAAAGGCAAACGTCTTACCTCCATGCTATCTCTCTGGCCCCAGAATATTGTTCTTAAAAGATATTCAATAAGATATTCTTATGTGGAATTTGGACAAATATTTTTATTGATTCCACCATATTGGTTATTAATATTTTAGAAATACCTCAATATTTTCTTATAGATTTGCCAATGTGAAGAAATATCTTTAAAGCACAAAGTTCTTTTCTTTGCTCTCTTAACCTTATAAGCCATGTCTGGTATATCTACCCATATATTTAATGGATAGATACTATCTTTGGGAATGGTTTAAGAGTTTGATATTTTCAAAGCTAAATTCTAAAATCAGGTATTTTGATACTCTCAAACTGGCTGTGGCATTTATTATGATTGGAGTAATTTTGTATAATAAGAGGAGAATTTTATGCCAGTTTGTGTCCTTTTATCTTGTTAAATAATTTAATGCTGAGCATAAAGAATATTAAGAGTACATGGCTCATGTCTTAAACATGCCATGTACTCTGTCAAGACCCTTGCATGTGAGCTCAACTTAATTTCCTTAAAATAAAATGTTGGCCTTGCATTGAATTTCTTTTAGAGATACCAATAGTGACTAAAATAGCAATTTTTAACTTCTGAATCTAAAAATATGCTTTGTAGCCCTGGAAGAAGACTTGAATTTTTGCCCTTTTATTATCTAATGAATTTGAGGTTTTACCTACATCGAGCAATCCAAAAAGAATAAAGAAAAATACATCAAGATGGTTTTATTTTCTTCCGATATGACATTTCCAAACATTACATTTGTAGAAACTCATTGTAGCAGCACTAGAATCAGGAAAAATAATTTGAAGCACAAAAGTTCTTTTTAAAAATTTTTGGAAGTATGGGCCCGGGAGGTAGCATGGAGGTAAGGTGTTTGCCTTTCATGCAAAAGGTCATTGGTTCGAATCCCGGTGCCCCATATGGTCCCCCGTGCCTGCCAGGAGCAGTTTCTGAGCATGGAGCCAGGAGTAACCCCTGAGCACTGCCGGGTGTGACTCAAAAACCACAAAAAAAAATAAATAAATAAAAAAATTTTTGGAAGTATGGGGAACAAAATTGTAGTCAGGCCCATATACATTGATAGAGTACTTTCTGCATATTCAGAAATTAACAGCTTTGTGAGACTATTAGTGCTCATTTTGAAAAGAATACTGATTTGTATTTATTTTTCAATTATAGTTTTTGCTCAAGTGAGCATTTCATTAATAGCAGTATATGTACAGTTAATATTTTGTACTTGATTAGCAAAAGAAATGTTATTTCTAAATCAGAGTGTACCTCTTTATGCTCGCATTTCTTCTGAGAAATAACTCCAGGAATTAGAAGCTCTAATTTACAAAAGAACATAATAGTCAGGATTTATAATTTATAATATAACAATGTAATCAGAATTTTGATTACCCGATTCACTTTTTAAATTTCATTTTTAATCATTCCCTTATGCATAGTTGAGTGTAGGTGTCCATAGGAAAAAAGAACTTATTTATGAATTATGCTAAACATGCATCATCTTAGATTGAAATATCTTATGTTCCTGACTGTTTAATAGAAAAATTAATTCATGTTCTACTCAAGCTATAAATCTCTATTAAGGTCATGATCACACTTTTGCAACAGAGCATTGTGAACGTATGAAGCCCCAAAGTTCACAAGGAAATGCCTTTGTGTTCTTTAAAATAACTTTATTTCCAAACTGAGTTTTTTCAAGTTTTTGTAAATATTTATTTCCTTTATTTCTTTAACATTTTTAAATGTTAAATGTTTAGTATTTTTAAAGCTCACTATTATTCAGTTCTAGTTTATTTGGGAATCTATTGACTATGGGTAATTGCTAAGTGATACTATCCTTTTTATCTTTAAAGGGGTTTCTAGCTACATTTGGATATAAGTTCTCTGGAAAATATCTCAGAAGTGAGAGATAGGGTAATGACTTATAAGTCCTATTAGCACAATAGTTTGAAAATGCTGTTCTTATGGAGACTCATTTTCAACTATCCTACTTTTTTTTTCTTGGTTTTTGGCCACACCCAGCCCACAGGGTTATTCCTGGCTTTACACTCAGGAATTGCTCTGAGCAGGCTCCGGGAACTACAGGGGATGATGGCAATTGAACCCAGGTCTGTCCTCGGTCGGCAGCATGCAAGGAAAAATGCCCTACTATTGTAATATCATTCAGCCCCATAGCCTACATTTCAAATGAAAGCATTTGGTGTGGGTATCTAGATATTTCAAGTAACTTTTTTGTTTTGTTTTGTTTTGTTTTGTTTTGTTTTGTTTTGTTTGGGTCACGCCCAACTGTGCTCATAAATTACTCCTGATGGGCTCGTGGGATTCCAACCACTGTCTGACCTGGGTCAGTTGCATACAACGCAAATACTGTACTTTCTTTCTGGCCCTTCAAGAAACTTTTTAATCACTTTCTTTCCTATTGGAATTTAACCAAATAAATACTCTAACTCTTTGAAATCTCCTCTCTTTGTCATCTGAAGACTCTTAATTTCCTAGTTGTTGTTTTGTTATTGTTGTGGTGGTGGTTAATGTTTTTAAGAAAGAAGTAGTGACTGAAGCTGCAATTAATTCTATGTAGCAGACACATGCATGCTTGTCTTGGGTTTTGTGATTATTCTAGCACTGTTCCTTCTAGGATCTTATCATGGGAGGAAGTCCATGCCAGTTATATATGAAAGGAAACAAAATGTTCTATGTGAATTATCACAAGTAAATGCTATAATACCTATCCCAGGAGGAGTGGTTTTTTGAAGCAGGAATAGCCTCTAACCAAATGTCAACAATATTTTTCATAACACCCATATTCCTTGATAAACTCAGTTTGAAGAACATATAGTTATTTGTTTATAAGTGAAATAAGTAAACCCTTGGACAAGATTACACTTATGTACTCTACTTAGAGAATAAAGAATATTTTGGTTGCAGTATTGTTATAAGAAATAGATAGCAATATTGTTATAGGAAAGTCAACATTATATTTCAGAGAAGATTTGAATGACAAGAACTGTTCACAAGAGTAAACAGTCTCTAGCTGGTTTATTTTATATCATGCATATCATAAAATATTGGTATTCATCACTATTAAATAGTCCAGTCAAATATCAGTGAGTTTTATGAAGAATTGTGAAAATAACAACTTGTTTTTAAAAGAACTGAATGGATTCCTGTGGTGAAAGCATAGCTTCAAATATAATGAACAGGAGAATAAATCATAGCACCAATTTCAGGTATGCCATGGGTCAGTGCATACCTGCCAGGACTTCGGTGATGGATGGTACTTTTCTGTTACTGTTACTAAGGAATTGGTAATACAGATATAGTCTTATTATGACTTCCTTATATCCAGTGATGAATTGGTTAGTTATTTTCATTTGAAAAGTCTGTCTGATTTCTCTCATGCTTTATGATTTCCCTCCTTCAATTCCAACAATCTGTTTAAGCAGTGGTACTATAATTGTGTCCAAAGGCTACAGAGTGATTTTTAAATAGAACAAAAACCCTGTTGATAGCTTGAGAAAATCTTTCTAAATTATGTTGCTAAGTTTCAAAAGCATAGAGGAAGTTTTCATATCTGTGCTTATGCATCTTTCAGTAAGAAAATGCTTGTTACTAGAGGTAGTTGTTTCTTGTCCTCAGATTTGTGTTGATAAATCATTATTTGAGATGACTTACTGGTACTTTGAAGAAACATGAAGGGAAAGAACAGAGTTACTTGTACCATACATTGGCATAACTATTATTTTCACTACTGTGGAAATTTAATGTATTTTTATGCAAGTGAAAGCTATTAGTTTTTTCCTTTTCACCCAATAGAGCCACTTATTTTTTCAAGAGTATGTTGAAGTATGTTACTTGAACTTAATTACATATATGACTGTCTTGTGTATACAACCTTGTGAAATTTGATTGCTTAAAACACCCATGAATTCATTTCAAGTTATTATTACTTGTGGGATGATTTGATTCACATTATACCTATTCATGATGAGCTTTAGGGTAAATTCTACTTCAATAAGTTTCCAGTCTATTTGACCACTATACCATTTAAGGATTATGTTATATCTTAGCAGCGAACATTTGGAGATTCAGATACTCTAAAAAAAATAGCATAAGAAAAGCGAATTCTTGTTTGGGGTATTAAATTAAAAAAGTGAAGATAAGGAGAGAAAGAAAGAAGAAAAACTTAAGAGTGAAAAAAAGCTAGAGAGTGAGATAAAAGAAGAGCAAGAAAGAGAGGAAAATAGAAAGAGAAAGAAGAAAGAAAGAAAGAAAGAAAGAAAGAAAGAAAGAAAGAAAGAAAGAAAGAAAGAAAGAAAGAAAGAAAGAAAGAGAAAGAAAGATGAAAGAAGGAAGGAAGGAAGAAAAGAAATGGAAGGGAGGGAAGAGAAAGAAACTAAGGAAGGAAGGGAGGGAGGAAGGAAGACAGGAAGGAAGGATGAAAGGAAGAAGGAACCATTTCTTTGAAATGGAAAGTAGTGACTTGTTTTCTCTAAAGGTCAATGTACTCCCTTGTAACAGTACTTCTTTATAACAGCTACCTCTTTTGGTAGAGGGGTGGGCAATATGCTCACTTTTAGTTTCTTATTTGCATTTTTGTTTTGCAATTGCACAGCCTCTAGAATCAATCTATGAAAACGAATTCTAAATTTTAGGGGCAAGAAAGGATTCTTTCGAAACACGGTTACAAATTTATACTTGTGATATTTTAGAAGTCTGGTATTTATCTCATATATGGATTAGGTTAAGCCTGGGTGGCAAGCACCTGTTCTAAGAATTTCTTTGGAGATAAATTCTCTATAGCTAATTTAGGAATGTGTTTCAAAGGATCACTTTAGGCTAAGAGAAGTAAATGGTTTTAGATTATGTTATAACAGCTTTAAAAGGTAGGATTTAAAATATTGGATTTGTGTTAGGAAAAGAAGTTGTCCCTTCAAATAGCTCATAATTCAGATTCTGGAATCTTTTAAATTTGACCAGGGGTGTTATCTGAACTTGCCATTTTAATGTACCTTTCCAAAAATTAGTTTATGAACTAAAGTAATTTTTCATTAATTACTGTTTCATATAAAGAAACTATCCTTGAAACTTAAAAGACTGTGTTTTATATTTAACTTTTATTCACCTATATCCATATGAAGGAGTTTAGATTGAAGTTTTTTCAGGTTGGCATTATAAATCAAAGATTGCATGAAAAAAGTATATATTTTTCCTGTTTCACATTAATAATAATGCATGTTGTTCGTTAGTAAATTAGAATATATCTTGGCCCAGGAGATAGCATGGAGGTAGGGCATTTGCCTTGCATGCAAAAGGTCATCGGTTCGAATCCCAGTGCCCCATATGGTCCCCCGTACCTGCCAGGAGCAATTTCTGAGCATGGAGCCTGGAGTAACCCCTGAGCACTGCCAGGTGTGACCCAAAAACCACACACACACAAAAAAGCAGGATTTAAAGGGGCCCAGAGGATAGCATGGAGGTAAGGCGTTTGCCTTTCATGCAAAAGGTCATCGGTTCGAATCCCGGTGCCCCATATGGTCCCCCGTGCCTGCCAGGAGCAATTTCTGAGCATGGAGCCAGGAGTAACCCCTGAGCACTGCCGGGTGTGACCCAAAAACCAAAAAAAAAGAAAAAAAAAAAGAATATATCTTAATGATTTTGCTGATACCATGTAGGTTGTCTTGGAATGTATATTGCTTCAGTGAATATAATGTATAGAATTATATTTAAAATGTGTCAGAAGGATTAAAAATACATAAAATTCCATAAAAATACATGAAAAGCCCAATGTAAGGTTTCTTTACTAATTCCATTCATCAGTTGTATGGAGAAACATATACCACAAAAGTATCTATTAGTCTTTTATTTTAGATATTAATAAAACTATTTAGGTGTTAGGTTATTTTTAAACATTGTTCTTTGATTTGGCATTAATTTTTCTTCTTGGTGAAATCTCATTTGTTGACCACCTAAAAAAACTTTTCCTTTGAGTAATTAATCCCATTTTGTTTTTCTCATGTAGCATCCAAAAATTTAAATATCAAAAATGACTTTTTGTTTATTCTATCCCTCTCCGCTATAATGTTAGTTTTATTAAATGTTTCTATTCCAGAGAGATAAAATGGAGGTTAGGTTGCATATTTTGTGTGCCACTGCCTTGATTGGAATCTAGCACTATGTAATTAGTATAAAACCTTAACATCACCAGGTCTAGCTAAGGAGACCCTTGAACACAACTGGAGTGGCCTTGAATACAAAGGCCTCTAAGCAATAGGTATGTTGACCCAAGCAACTCCTGGCACTGCAAGGTACTAGCACCACTGCATCATCAGGCCCTCACAATGATCCAACTGTCTGATTGGCTGAGAATCACCAATAGTGGCACTTGAATGCTCTGATGATTGAGATGTGCAACTTTTTTTTTTAAGCATTAAATACAATATTAATGAAGCTTCTTGTCTTATGCAGAGCCATGTCTCCTTTCCTAGTAGAATAATACATGGTGTGGTAATTCAGTATGTACTGAATGAATAAATATTTGTTGCTTTTGACTGTGAACTTCCATAATACCATTATAAAAATGTTTTTTTTTTGGTTTTTGAGCCACACCCGGCGGTGCTCAGGGGTTACTCCTGGCTCCACGCTCAGAAATTGCTCCTGGCAGGCACGGGGGACCATATGGGACACCGGGATTCGAACCAACCACCTTTGGTCCTGGGTCGACTGTTTGCAAGGCAAGCGCCGCTGTACTATCTCTCCGGGCCCCTATAAAAATGTTTTGCTATACAAAAATTTAATTGGCAATCCTTGTTTTACTGATAAGTATTGAGTTAATAACAGCAATTTTCATGAGTAGAATATTGAACACAACATAAAATTCATGAACTGAGATATACATATGTGAGTATGTATTATGTGTTCAGTTTGGGAGAGTATAGTCTAACAAACTTATTTGAACACAACATTTTAAATACAGGTAGCATAAAGTACCTTTGATCTAGTTTCCACTGTCATGATAACGTTTTGAATAAATTTGTTCTAAGAGAACTAATGAAGATAGTTTATTTGGATGTTTTTAATGTTTAAGGTACTTTTTTAGTTGATATTTATAACTATATTCACAATATAGTGGTATGTGGAGTGAGTATTTCAGATATACAAAATTTTATTTTTACATTTGTTAGACTTTCTGGTTGAAGAACCTGGAAAACAATATAAATTTGATTGCAATATGTTAATGGAGTAAGTTCTAAGTTTATAAATGAAAAATGCCATATTAACCATAAAATAGAGTAAGAAGACACATTAATAGAATGAAATCATTTAATAAAGTCTTCTAGAATATTGGTTTGGAAAGGTTACTGGAAAGAAGTCAGTCATTGTTTGTTGTCAACTGATAGTGAGCAAATAGAAAATAATAGTTGCATCAAAAATCTGAAAGATTTGCAACTTCAGGTCTATACTGGAATCTTGTTTAAGTAATTTGTGACAGAAAATAATATTTTCAAAACACAATTGGTTTTCCTACTTATTGAAGGGCATAAAACACTCTTTTTAAAAAAAAATCACAGCAGGGGCCAGAGTGATAGCTCAGCAGTAGGTATTTGCCTTGTACGTGGCTGACCCAGAATGGACCTCGGTTTGATCCCCAGCATCCCATATGGTCCCCCAAGCCAGGAATGATTTCTGAGCACATAGCCAGGAGTAACCCTGAGCATTACCGGGTGTGGCCCCAAAATAAAAAAATTAAAAAATCATATCAACACTATTGAAGAAAAAATGGATTAAAACCAAATCATTATCTGCTTTAGTTAAAACTGGAAAAATACTGTTGGTAACAAGTTTCAGCAGAAACACCCAGAAGTTATGTAGCAACTATGGGCCTATTAAAATTACTTAGACATATAAGCTTTGAATACTTGATTCTGTAATAAATAGTATAATCAGAATAGAAAATGTAAGTATGAACCTGCTTTGAAATGTAGAGTTGAATGTTGCAAATGAATATTTAGGAGTTCATTATTATCTAAAAGAATTATTGTTCCTCATATTTGAAATAACTAATCTATGACCTTGGCATTTTAATCAGAGCATGAAACACATTTATTGAAACTCATTTTAAATTATTATTTCCATGACATCCCAATTAAAGTATATGGATTAAAAAGTTCCCACAAAGTAAAATCCAAAATGTTTGTCATACACAAGAATTACTTTTAATTATGTTTACTATTTACTTGCTTTGTAGCAATGCTTATTTTGAGTTTACAGTTCAGGGGACCATATGGGATGCTGGGATTTGAACCACCAACCTTTTGCATGAGAGGCAAACGCCTTACCTCGATGCTATCTCTCCGGCCCTGAGTATTTTTTTAATCTTCTGAGCAAAGCACAGATTTTCTCCCATTTTAAATTTATTGCTCTTAATTGTTGTCAAGAAAATGTGGAAAATGTACTTACGTTTTTATTTTGTCTTTTTTTGGGGTGAAGGGCCACACTAGGCAATACTCAAAGATTATTTTTAGCTATACATTCAGAGATCACTCCTGGCAGATTTGGAGGCCCTCCAGAGTACCAGGCATCAAACCCAAGTCAGCCTCTTGCAAGGGTTAATACCCTGCCTGCAGTAATATCCCTCTGTCCCATTGTTGTACTGACCCCAACATCTACATATATGGCATTTTCACACTGAGATGTTATTTTTTTATCTTATTGTTATCCATATTATTAAACCCTACAATTTTTTAGTAGCTAGACTTCCCTAAGCTTTGCCTTCAAAACAGTGATCTGTTCACTCAAACCCACCCTATCAGAAAGCTACAGAAATTGAAGTTGGTGGGTGACACAGCTTTTTTTTCTTTTGTTTTTTAAAGTGGACCAATTTCTTAGGAAGCTTTCTCAAAATCAATAGCTTCTGAAAACACTTCTCTTTCAAAGAGGAATAGTCAGACACTTTCAAAAAGAATTGCCCTAGGGCTGGAGAGATAGTCTTGCTTGCTGCTGACCTAGGTTTGATCCCTGTCACCCATTAAGGTCTCCAGAATCCTTCAGGAGTTATCCCTGAGCTCAGATCTAGAAGCAACCTGGATGTGACCCAAAAGCCAAATCAAACCAAACCAAATTAACAAACAAATGAATTAATATAAAGCATTGGGCTTCCCAGATTAGATCAGTATTTGTAAAGTTTGAAATTTATCAAACCTGCCATTGAACAAGAATAAGCTTTTTACTGTTCTATTTTCAGGATTGTAAATGTTCTATATATTTTTTTCTAGTCCTCTAAATTCCATATAGGAATTGGGTAATGAATGAGCTTTCTTCTTCTAATTTTATTCAAATTCTTTTAATTTAAACATGTTAATAACAATATTAAATATTCTTCGTTGTATCTTTGTGAACAAACTAAATTGTGTTACTGTGAGATTTAAGAAGAAAATTAATAATCTCCTGTTTGCACTTTGTTTCTCTTTGGGGCCCAGAAACAAACTTTCTCTTGCTGGGGCTGGAGCAATAGCAAAAGGGGTAGGGCATTTGCCTTGCACGCAGCCAAACTGGCTTTGATCCCAACATCTCAAATAGTCCCCTGAGCCTACCATGAGTGATTTCTGAGCTCAGAGCCTGGAATGACCCCTGATTGCCTTGGATGTGGCATCAAAACAAAAACAACAATAACAAGAAACTTTTCCCT
The DNA here is from genome assembly GCA_004027635.1 of Crocidura indochinensis. NCBI lineage: Eukaryota > Metazoa > Chordata > Mammalia > Eulipotyphla > Soricidae > Crocidura > Crocidura indochinensis. The sequence continues at coordinate 2,268 of PVKC010000475.1, read as the reverse complement.
TACTGATGTGTTAATGTCTACTATCATGAATTTGATTCTTAGATTAGTTGTAGTAATTTCACCAAAAGGGTTGTTATAATAAACCTGAGATTACTATAAAAGCCAACAGCCCTATCACATATAAGTAGCCTTTTTTCTTGTACATTTCTGTATAAGAAGGTAATTTATATCTTAAAAAAAAAGAGCTTTAAAATCTATTTTAAAAAGATTTTTTATAAATTAGGAGCATATAAAAATTTTAAATATATCAATGACAGAAGTAAGCCTATTATTTAAAGCCTTAAGAAAGTAGAGATTTGTACTCTTGGGATGAGAAGACAGTAAAAAATATAGAACATTTGTATTGTGCCTTTGAAGGAACTTTGGGCATTTTTTTTTCTTGTTTGTTTCTCTTCAGCAAGCTAAATAACATGTGGCAGTTGCCACAGCAACCCATTTTTGTGACTTGTAGAATAAAGGAGCTAAGCAAATGTAAATTGTCAGTCAGTAAGTTTCTGTTGTCATGGAGGAAGACAGTAACATATGCGATATTATTTGGTCAATTTATACATTGTGTTTTGTTCTCATCTCGAAGGATTGTTATTCTACTCTTGAGCTGCAAAGTTTTTGAATTTCATACATGCCCTCATTTAGAATAACTAGTTGCTTGACATTTCTATTGTTATATTTTTTCGTATATTGATACACAGATTATTCAAATTTGTTTTTAAGAGCATTTTCAACGGTTTGAATTATTTTATTTGGAAGTATGTGGTTTGCATTTATAGAGATAGGTACATTGTTGCCAGGGATCATTTCTAAACAGAGATAGGAATACTTTCTGAACACCAGCAAATGTGCCTACATGGGAATATAATACAGCAAGTAAGTGTTTGCAATGAATGTTTCTTACCCAGGTTTAATGTCAAACATCCATATAGTCTCCTGAGCACTCTTAGGAGTGATTGCCTGCTGTGGCCCCAAAACTATATAACTAAAGTTAATCAATGTGTTTGTTTTCAAATCTTTAATGCAGTAAAAGTTTATAAGTTATGGAATGTAATATGATTATTTGTAGTGAAATAGGGTATTCTGAGAAAATTATGGGGATTTCCATATGGTAATGGGAGGAGAGTAGAGTGGGAACAATGACTAAAGGGGTCTTTTTAGGGTTGGGATAGCAGTGGAACTTTGGTGTTAGGCATTATATGAGCCCTAAATGTTTAAATTTAATGATGTTATATACCAATAATAAGTTAAATTTTTTCTTAGCATGAAACCTTCATAATACTACATCAAAACTATAGTACTTACATCAAATTAATATAATCACAATTAATAGTTATAGCTATTTAACCTGTTTGATATCCTAAACATAGTTTAGAGATAGAGAACTGAAAACAGGAGAAATGACAGAGAATAGAGCTATTTGAGTGGTGTTCAAATCTCAATTCAATTAAAGGCTATAGATATTTAGGATCCAAACTGATAGTAGACTGAGTAGTACACATGATTTGTGTCCTACTGACCCAGGTCCCATTCCCACTACCACATATGGTCCTCCTTATGCCACTGGGAATGATGCCTGAGTGAAGAACCAAAATTATGTCTGGAGCACATCTGTCTGTAGTGCCCTTCCCCCCCCCCCCACAGAAATGCAAACCTATGAAACAAAAAAGTATAGAAACTTGAATTTCTAATAGTTTTTTCAGTTAAATTTATGAGAATAATTTAAAGTGTATTTAGTATTTATCATTTTCATATTTTGATGTTTCTGATAAAAAGAAAAGTTAAGGAAACCAGGTACAAATGTTGCTGAAAATATTTGTAAATCGATAAGAACTATTTGTAGTTAGGAAATATTACTATAAATAAAATCTAGTATTAATATATGTGAAAGTGAGTGAATGTGTCATGTAAGCTTGAATTAGGTTGGCATTGGAATTAAGTGTGAGAAGTACAACTAGTAATCTACAAAAATAATACTTTTATTAATTAAGAATTTGTCATTTTTGAAATTTGTTACATGTTTGGGAAGCATCTAAGTTTGTTAACATTTAATTTAAACTTTGTTATAGCTGAAAGCAAACTTTTTTAAAAGAGTAAAAATACTGAAATTACTCTGAGAAATGGGCACTGTCTTAAAGATCATGTTATTGTCAGCAATTTGTAATTTTACCTTAGCAACTCAGGATTTTGAGTTTACAATTTATCAAATAATTTACAATTATTTGAGTTATACAATTTTTTGTATAATGTATTCTTTTTTTTTTTTTTTTTTTTTTTTTT